>JANRGW010151919.1:0-46207 GCA_024733675.1 Psilopsiagon aymara
TCTTATCTCAACCTGTGGGAGTTGCATTCTTTCGATTCTCCTTCCCATCCCTCCAGGAGCAGAGGGAAGAAAAAGGGAGAAGTGAGTGAACAAACTGCATGGCTGATTTATGGCTTAAATCATGACAATTTAAAATATAAAATTTAGCACAGGCACTCATGAGAAAAAAGAATGCAGTTTCTAAGGAGGAACTTGCACATACACACATGTATATATAATTAACAATGAAAGTTTATTAGTGATATTTATTCCTCTGAAGCTGACAAGAGTATATGTTTAAATGAGTGAGATATATGCTTCTGCTGTTCTCTTGTTTTAATGTCTTGGAGGGAAGGCTGGAAAGCTCCTCAGAAAAAGCATTAAATATTTTGCCATGACCCAATTAAACAAATTATGGGACTAGTGCGCAAGAAAAAAAAAATCCTCCTCAAAGAGTAGCTTGGACCATAGAAATATACATCCTGCCAAGACACAATTGTCCACACAGCCATCACAGAATTGCACCAGCTTTTAAATGCACAATCTAAACACCAATCTGTCTATTTAATGACTTCTAAAACAATACAATTAATGTGGCCTTTCAGATATTACAGCATGGCACATAAACCAAATTTTTTTGGCTTTTATTACCTTTCAAAGGCCACAAATGTTCTTGGAACTTGGAAGTACCATCACTGTCTGTTAGCTCAAATCCCTTTTTGAACATCAGGGAATACAGTCTTCTTCCTTCTATCCCAATTGGTACAAGGCAAAGTAAATCCTGTTGCTTCACAGGAGCTTTCTCCAACCGAACCTGGAGATTGCTACTTCACAGGCAGCACTTGGCAGAGGGGCAGTAAGAGCAGAAGGGCTGCAGAGACCTTAGTAAATATCCTCATGATACTCACTGAGACATCAGTGACCATGATGATCACATGCAGGGATCACGATCATATGGCCATGTTCACCAGCATATGGTCTCCCACACTGTGCTCCAAAAATCCTTCCTTGCCTCCTCCAGTCATTCAGTGGTTCTCAAACACATTCAAGACATGGTTCCGACAGTATAAAAGCAGTATATTGTGATTACCTGGTACAGCCTATTATCCCATAAAGATACACCTAGGTTCTGGTGTGAACATGCAGTAATAAAGGCCACCTTCAAGCCCCTCTGAACACAAACTAACTGTTTCCAGATACCAAGAAAAGAGATATGCTAAGGGGAGTAAGCCAGAAGCTCCAGCTCAGGCAGCCCTCCTTAAGACTGTGTGACTTAAACCAGGCTTAAAAGGGAACAGACTTAGGATTTATAACAGTACTGCTTTTATAATAATAAAATAATAAAATATTTTGCAAGACAAAATTCAGCATTAAGTACATGTAAAGGGCACTAGTGTGCAATGCCAGAGACTTGTCTCCAGCACCAAGATGCCTTCTCATATAATAGCGCCTGTGCTACCTGTCAAACTCCATAAAGCCTCTTTCTTGTATGCTGTCACATCCTTCCTGAAAATTCTGCCAAGATGACTCTACTGCTCTGTGATGTGACAATGCTGAGACAGCTGGCAAGTATCGACTGCCCAATAAAAGATGTTTATTTTGCACTCAGTACAGTCTCCAGTAGTTCATCTACTCTTGCTGTGCAGTTCTTGCATACTGTTTCATGCAATCCTACATTAGTTTATACAGGCATTTAGGAGAAGAAAAGTTTTTCCTGCCGGAAAGTACTGCTTACTGTGATCCCTAATACTTTATCAAGTGTTCTCGAGTTTACCAGGTAGAAATCAAAAACGCCATGATCTAAAATTTTGTGAGTAGTTAAGGAAAATGAATGGCCTATGCCTTGAGCTAGTGGTTAAAAAAATGCTTTTAGAGGAACTGATATGCTTCTGCATTGGCTACCACTAAGAATAAAAATTTAAATATTTTTAATACAGTTTTAGCTCACTGACTTCAGTGGGAATATTTTCTGAAAAGGAGCCACAAAACTGGCAGTGATATTTTAATATCTCGGAAATTACCAAGCTTTTCTTTTTCCTTTCTACACCACAGTCTGTATTTTGTTACTGAGGAATAACCTTTAATCTCTTCCTGCTTCCTCACTTTAAATTATAAATCGTACCCAGTTATACTAAGTATATTCTCAAAAAAGAAAAAAAAAATGCTAATAACGATAGTAGTCATAGGTAAGAGAACATAATAAGCCCATAATGAAGACATTTAAAGGCTGGAAGGCTAACACTCAAGCACTACCCTCCTTTAAGTAGCAGAGAACAGAATGCAAATGTTTGCAGGCATATAAGAATCTTTGCAATGAATATGTATTTTATTATTTCAAAATGAACTTTCACAGCATCTTTCAACAAGTTTTGCCATCCTAAGTCACTCTGATGTTCTTCAAAATTAGTCACCACCTCATATGTCAATTTCTCATACATACAGAGGGCAAGAGACTGCTTTAAGGAAACAGACAAAGGCTCAGCAACCTTTTTGCTCTCTCACAGCTCTATCTCAAAAAAAAAAAAAAAAGTAATTTTCCTCTGAATGAGGATGTGTCATATAACAGCAACGGCCTTTTGCATTTGGGGGTTGCAAATATATTTGAATTTTATGCATGGAAAGAATTTTGAGGGATTCAGCAAAGTTTAATTTGTGTGATACAGGAAGACATAAACTGTATTTGTTAGTAAGAATGACAGCTAAGAACTGCATGAGATCAGTTCTAACTGCAGTGAATATAAATACATACGTTTATTTTTAAGTGGGTTTTTTTGTTAACATGATGCAAAGACAGATCACAATGATTCAAGAAGTCATCAATATTTGATGAATTTTCAGTTGGATAATGAAAATCGTGAAAGGATTTCTAACTAATCTTCTGCTCTTTAATGTGAACTAGAAATTCCATTGTATATAGTACCTAGGTGTAATCTCAGTTTTGAAAACAGGGTATTGTGTAAAAAAAAAAATCTTTATTCAGATATTGTACTTATATCTGTACCTGTGGTTATATCTATTAGCATTCAGAAGATTATCCAGTGAGTGTTGAAATTATGCAGCAAAAGCTGTGAAAACCTGGAAATGATCAGCACTGACATGATCCCATTTTTTTCCTTTAGGAAAGAATGTCTTAAAATCTTTCTGACAAGCTGCTACCCTGCATTGCAATTTGTTCCCTGAATGCACCTGTTCTTGTACTCTAGAGAGTTGGGACTAGATGGCACTGTCCAGTGTGCTCCAAACCACAGCATAACAAGGCAGCCAGAATGTTAATATAAGTTTACCGATTATACTGCCTTGCTGATAATTTCAAAATACAGCAGATGTATAGGAAAGAATATTAGTCATCTGCCTTGGGTATGTGATGTCATGCATTACAAAGGACAGAAGATGAACACTTGCAAGATACAGACATCCCAAGTACAAACCCTGAAAGGTAGGCAAAATAATTTATACTTGCTTGGAAATACTAATTACTATTTGAATAGCTGTTAATTCTGAAAATGAAGCATCCAGAAGTTGCTCTTGAAGCTCTAACCTTCAATTATGCACACAAAGAGCTATCTTCCCTCTATAATGTATATTATTTTCAGACACCTTCCCACTAACACACACTGACTGTACTAGTAATAAATGTCTCTCTTTACTGTCGTTCATCAAAATATTTGCAGGAGCAGAACAGAAAGTAATTTTTCAACAAATGAAATTATGCTTCTTTCTTTTGATTAGATATGCTAACTAGATATTTGTAGGAGGAAGAGTATACAGTAAAACAGCCTGAAGGAGATGTGACCTTTTAAGACAGAGATCCTTCTGCAGGCAAGATGCAGCTCATGAGCTCAGTATTAGATTGCTTTTAAATAACCTGCAGGGCATATAAGCATCCTTTCTTGTCCCTGGCACCAGACACATGCAAGTTATTCCTCTCAATCAGAAAGAAAATGATCTCATGTGTCATGTAAGATTTAGGTGCATAGAGTTCAAAGTGTCTTGTAGGGATCAGGCTCCACTATTCCTGAAGAGCTGAGAGAGTGCTGCAGGCCAGGCAGCAATGCCTGGGGAGCTTGCATGCTTTGTGCTGTGGAACAGGACTGCCAAAAGCATTATTATGCTGCACACTCTTCCTTTCCCTTAACTCACAACTGGGTTTGGTCTTGTTTGGCAAGGTGGGTTGCTTAGATTCACTGAAAAGACTATACTTACTCTGCTCCCATTTCTCTTCTTCCTCTTGTCCATTTTCAGATGAAAACTGCAGGAAGGGAATAGACCTGAAGGGCATTTCTTCACTAAAAGTTCAAACCACCAGTGAATTTGAAATTAGGTACAAAAGTTCCAAGCAAAACACTGCCTCACAGGAAGAAAGAGAACTGAAGGTGGATTGTGGCCATCAGGCTGCCAACAGACACTGCTGAATAGCACCTGCTCTTTTGCATCACTTCTCTCTTTAAATGATGGTATTTTCACGTCCTAAATCCTCACTGTTCAGTAGTGACATTTTGCTTAGGCTTCACTGGTTTTGTGTATGATCTTACAGCTGCTTTGTGTTGGTCTATTTAGTTGTCTTTCATGCTGTCAGAAAAAAGATCTGACAATCTGATGGGCCAACATAGCTTGAACATAAGTAATGAAGACTAAATTGGTTTCTCTATCTTCAAAGCAAAAAATTTTTCCTTTCTTACATGGCATGTGATAGAGGCATGTAGAACAAAGAAGGCATACATATGCACAGAATTAGTTCTATACAGGCTTCAGTGGTTTTTACTACAACAGCTTAAGAGAAGCCTATTAATGGTATTGCTAGTAAGACCATCTTCCTTGACAAGCAAATGAAAAGTTAGCTACCTTAAAATGGGATTCAGCTACTACCAAACTGGCTGGAATACACAAACAGTATTTTCAAATCTGTATCGGTGTTTTTGCAGCTGACATCTTCCTACTGCAGCACTATAGCAGCATTATTAAATCTTTTTGTGTATTTCTGGTTTTAGTAAGAGGGAACTTTATTGATACACAGGGAAGCTCTTCTACCCATTGACACAGATGATCTTTCACATTAGCAGGTCACAGTACTCAATATACAATAAAGAAATACTTTGACTTGCAATTTTTATTTGAGCAGATTTTCCTATCACAAAGGTATCAGAGAACCACTAGGGTCTAGCTATTATTAATCAGTACCACCATTGTTACAAACCTAAAACTGAAGCTCTTGCTTCTTTTCAATTAGAATAACTGATATAAAATATGTAACCTCAACATGGAAAATAATATTCTCACCAGTGTATTAATTTTAATTGACTCCATTAAGGTCTTTTCAAAGGCTCCTGTCTAGCAAGCTTCACAAATGAGAAAAGGTCTTGCTTTTACTGTGGTTTAAAGATTGTTCTATAATCCAGTTTACAGTATCCTTCCTTGTTGTTACCTAATTCTCCTTTAACTTCTTCTTGAAAGCATTTTCCTACACGTCAGAAAGGCAGAGCTACTCCAGTATAAGTGAGTCATAGAATGGTTTATGTTGGAAAGGACTTTAAAGA
Organism: Psilopsiagon aymara; assembly: GCA_024733675.1. Taxonomy (NCBI): domain Eukaryota; kingdom Metazoa; phylum Chordata; class Aves; order Psittaciformes; family Psittacidae; genus Psilopsiagon; species Psilopsiagon aymara. The sequence continues at coordinate 5,514 of JANRGW010151919.1, forward strand.
TTATCTAGTTCCAGCCCCCCTGCCATGGGCAGGACACCTTTCATAAATGAAAATCATGTCCTTTATATTTTGGCCCCAAGACACCATTAAATCCTCATACTTACTCATTAATAACCATCATTAGTTGTTTTGTCTATCACTATTTATGATATAAGGCTTAGAGTAAGGTAATTGCCTATCTGCAGGGAGGCTTAACACTGAAAAAGAGTCACAATTACATGGAATTTTAGCACAAAAAAGATCTGTAAATAAATATTTTCCTTAATAGCTTATAAAGAATAAAGGCTTATTCTCCACACAGCAATATTGTTCCTCTTGCCTAAGTAATTATGTATTTTAGTTGTGTGTAGCACACTGACTAAAGGAATGCACACGACCAACATTTTCCTATCTGTTTTTCATTGTGAATATCCAAAAGCACTGAGCAACAGAAAATACCATGTAAAGAGCACGGATTCCAAAGCCATGCAGATAAACCTAAACTCAAATTACTGAGTGGCACTGTTTTTCTTTTCCCATCTGTAACATTTTTCAGAATAGGATACCTATAACAACATGGGCTAAATTCACAGCATCAATTCAGATGTGCTCACACAGTTACTCTGCCACCACAGAGAGACTGCTCTATTAAAAGGAGAATGTAGAATAGCATTCCCACAGCTGCATATATTTGTTTTATGAAGGAGTGTTATTCTGATACTGCTGCTTTAATGTGTAAATAGTCTTAAATTAATTAAAATATGATAGGCCTTTTCAGGATTGATGTTATTGCATGTTCAAAAGATAAGCAAAATCACGAATATGGAAAACTACTTTGGGAGTATATATTGAAATCATATTGACACCAAATACAAAAAATTCCCAGCAAAATACTCTCTCCTCTCTATCCACCTAAAATCACCTGACAGATTTTGCTTACATACCGAGAAAAGACCTTTTTTATCATTGTTTGATTACACTGTATGTGAAGAATGAGAGATGAACTAATGTAGAAGCTTTGTACTCCCTTGGTTCTGCAAATACCAAATACTGTTTTGGTTAGTTTGGACAGAATTACAATCACAAAACAGTAAGAGTCAGGGACAACGCAAGACTCAAACACTGGTGTAACTTTTGACAACAAGTTTATACATTGAAGAGCTACACAGAGATGATTGTCAGCCTGTTTGTTCCTTGAATAACACAGGACAAGAAGCGTTATCCACTAGTAATTGCCAGCTATTCTACAATTCACTAATTGTGCCTTACTGCCCCTAATCAATCAAGCCTTACTCTAAAGGAGGCTATCTTTGTAACCTTCCATGTTCCACAAAACCTCACTACATCTGCCTCAACAAGAAAGGAAGATGTCGGGAAGAAAGAAATTTCAAGGTAAAAAAGCAGCTGGGCAGCCAAAAAAGAAACTTATTTCTCTTTGGTTTAATTGTCATTTTGGCTTTCTGAGCAAGAACAAGCTTAAAAACAATAGTAGTATACTTCATTCAGCGGCAACAGTTACGCCTTATTGAAAGGTTATAGCATAAACATTTCTTGATCTTTAACAACTAAAATTCTACAAATTCTAATTCCAATCATAAGAATGCTACTCACCTCCACTAGCATCTCAGGTCTGTTATTAGAGCCCACAGCCTCTGCCTCAATTTTTCCTATATCTAGCAGCTGATTGGCCAAAAGAAGGAAGGCAGGATCACTGCCAAGGGAAATGAACAGAAAAGACTCATGGGATGCCATTGTACCGGTGAAGGAAAGGGCACCTGCTGGTCTTGGGATGAGACAGTAAGTTGTTGGAAGAGATTTCCAGAAAGAGGCAGGAAACCTTTAAAAAACACCCCCTCCCCACCTGCAATGGGCAGCATCCTCAAATTCCCACTTCTGCTTCTCATCTCACACATCTTATTCCAGAGAGTATTATCTTCTACCTTCTTTGACCCATTTTGCTACCATGGCAAAAATGCCTGTGAACTTCCAATGGCTCAAGAAAGTAATGCATTGGACAAATCTTGTCAGCCCCAGCAAGTCCTGCTTTGTATTTATATTTTGTTCAAGAACAAATTGAATTTTGTAAGCATACATCAAAGGTATTTATGCAAAAAAACAAGCACTATCACTAAGGTTTTAAACAGTTTTCAAGGTTTAAATTTAAGAAGTAATTCCTAACCAGGGGAGGTCTGGGAAAAAAAACACCACCAAGCAAACAAACAAACAAATCCCAAAAAACAAAACCCTAGAAAAATTTGAGTTACAAAGATCACTCAGTAGGCCTTTTGCTAGTGCCACCTAAAAAACCCCACAAACAAAAAGAAAAACCAGCAAAAAAACCCAGAACAACAATAAACAACCACACAACCCCAAAAAATTAGCAAAATTGTTCTTCGCAAAACAGAGCACAAATATCAAATCATATCATCATGTCAACAAGTTACAACTAATCCTCTGTTCCCATGACTGAATAATTGCAGTATTTAATTATTTTTTCAATTCAAAACTGGCAAACCACCTCTGTAGGAAAAAGACCTCACAAGATAGAGTGTGTTACAAGATTTTCATGTTCAGAAGAATTCTGTTGTTGCAACACTCAATTTTCAGCATAATAAAACTTTGCAATTCTTTATGGAACTGAATAGTAAGGGAGTTTTTGTATCTTTACAAAAGTACCAAAAAGGTAGCATCTTAAAAATAGTTACAGGTTTAACAATTCATCCTAAAGGCTGACTCTACCCCACCATCTAGCTCTCAATGAAATTCAAGTGAACAGGTTAAAAGCAATACAAAGAAAATATTTTCAGTGTGTTCAGAGCAGAAATGGACTGTTTGCTCAAAAAGACTGTTAGCTTTTTCCGCACTGTAGCTACTAGGTTGAAAAGGGTTTTGTTTGGGGTATGGGGTCTGTGTGTTTTATTACAGTTCTTTGGTTTTTACCTTCTTTGTTGTTTTTTTGTTTTGTTTTGTTAATGGTAGATATGCTCATCAAATATTGAGCACATCATTTCCCACAGTGTAAGAAGTCAATGTGATGATCAGTGAATTCGAGCCTGGAAAGCTAAGTCACAGCACTAACGCAGTAGAATTTTTCTTTTTTTTTTTTTTTTCAGGAAGGGGGGGATAAATGAGAAATGACATCCCACAAAAAGCAAAGTGATAGATTTACTTCAGATATAAAGTATGTAAATTCAAGGGAAGTGCTACTACTTCAGACACAGAGTATGTAAATTCAAGGAAAGTGTTAGAGTCAAGGTAGCACCATGTGATGATGCTCTGTCAAACAAGCACCAGAGCTAATAGTGCACCTACTGCCATGCAGCAAGTGGTGCAGAGTTCTGAAAAACACCTGGCAAACTCGGGCAGATGAAAAACTGCCTCTAGCAAGAGTTTCAAGTGAATGCTTCCACTCCAAATTAGGACCAAAGAACAACTGGTGAAGCCCATGAAGAAAAAAAACTGTGGAATTAAGATACTTCAGACAGGCTGTTCACGTCTTGGCAGAGTCAAGAAAGAAATGGATTAAATGTTTAGAGAGCAAATATAGAAAGACACTGTAGTGGTGTGCTCTTACCTCCAAACCTGACCTTTATTTCCCATAATACTGTTCAACTGATAGCCACCAGTGTTGGTAACTGACGTTATTTGGTTGTGATAGTTGCATCAGATTCAAAGTGGATTCAGGGAAGACAGCGCAATAGCCAAGGGCTAATTTCAGCAATGTGCACCACCACCCCCCCAGCCATAGTCCCGGTCAAGGTCTAACTCGAGCCAAGTTTCTGTACTTAGTACACAAACATGGCTATGAGTCAATTACCTCACTCCATAATCAGTAGACAGCTTAGGGCCCACTGAGGAACCCTACATGATAGGAGGCTGTGCACCAGGCTCTTCCCTTGAGTAAGGATGCCTCTCAAGGTTACTCCTTGGGGCTGGGAGATTCCTTGCCCTTGCAGTCACATATTCTCAGTAACTGAATAATAGCATGCTAAACTTTCAAATATTAGTCAAGTGATATAAAGGACTGACTGCACATATATAATCATTTAGACATAAATCTTTGACCAAGTCTGAGACTACATTTGGATCCAGCCACACCTAGACTTCTCTATGAGAAGGAGTTCAGAAAGCAAGTGGGCTCTGTATGAACCTTGTGACTCAACAGAGAGTCTCCCTGATAGTTTTGTCTGACCCTGCCCTCTATGCAGTAAATATTCAATTATACCTCACCACTGAATCTTATTAAATCACTACCACATTTATTAACAGAAACATGGTCTAGGGTGAGGAGTCTGTGCCCATGGAAGATGGGGTTAGAACTAGATGATCTTAAGGTCCTTTCTAAATCAAACCAGTCTGTGACTATGATTCGATGAACCCCATGATTAGAATCCTGTGATTGATGGCTATAAACTATTCAGAAGGGACAAGAAGAAAAGAAAGGTGGGAGGGTTGCCCACTGTATAAAATGAAATCAAATTCTACCACTCCTGGCATGACAAAACATCTTCACATTCGACACAAATATGAAAACAATGGCACTTTATTGTGAAAAACCAATAAGCACACCATTAAGAAGACGCAACTGCACTGCAGCTGCAAGAACTTGAACAAAGTGCCACAGTCAGGAGAAAAGTTACCATAATACAAGCTTAGACATTGCAGTTACCAGCAACATTCTGCTCTAACAAGGTTGCCACACATTCTTCTAACTTGCAGTTTTAAGCTATTATTGTAAGCCTAAAGAGATCAGAAAAAGTCTTGTACCCTTTTTCTAAACTGGAACATAGATAGCATTTTAAACATAGTATTTTATACACAGTTTATTCACATTGTAATTAAAAGGGCAAGATTTACTTTTTTATTTTTGGTAGCAGCAATTTAATTTCAGATCCTAGTTTGTAGTTCCAGTAACCCTGTGAGGAGAAGACGCCAAGTCATGATCAGGTTGGAAAGAAACAGCGGCAGCAGCTGTTTCAGGAGGCACAGGTGCAAGCACATGACGACAAACTGGACATGTTCCTGACTACGGAGAGAGAAAAAAAAAAAAACAACACAATTTGCACTCAATCTATTGAAAAGCTGAAGGTTATTATTTATGAAGCCTTTAATGTCTTCGCAACAGCACTGTCTCAAAGTCAAATTTGACTGGATAGCTACCTGGAGCTAAAAGACAGCTAAAAATCTGAGAAGAAAGCTTCATTTTTCTTTTACACCAGTTACACAGCAGACACATCAGGTTTCCTGCAAGGTCATCTTCAAAGAATTGATTTTACAGGTGAGATTTTTTTTTTTTTTTTTTTTGAGGCAAGGATTAAAAATAAACTAGCCCACATCTATCAGGAAGCATTTTGTCCTAGTTTTCAGCAAGAGCAGTTTGTTATGACTGCAGAAAAAGGCAGAACATACAATAAAAGCAATGTCAAGATGGTAATGCACCTTTTTTTAAAATTATAAAGTTAAAAAATTACAAACCCAACAACAAGCTGTGCAAGAGGTGTTCTAATCTGATCTCCATATTCTGAGTCAATTATACCTCTTGAAGAAACAATGTGTTACACTGTAGGCTCATGGACAACTAGGAAGTTCAGACTTATATTATATGTAAAGGAGAGTGCAAGTGCAAGGAAAAGAAAATACCAGTTCATTAATTGCAGTTATTTTAGTCTAGCCTCAACAAGATGTAAGCCTTTGTAAGACACTTGGAAGGAAAATAACTACAGATGATCAAAATGAAATCTAATACAATACAGACTTACCAAAATTTTTTTTTGTAAATTAATCTACATGCATTCAGTATTCTCCCCACCAACATTACCTGTCACCAGAAACAGGTCCTGACATTTTGGCAAGGGAACAGATCGTTGGCTCTTCTCAGAGAAAAGCAAGCAATCTTATTTACTTCAAGGTATGAGTATAGTAAAGAAAGCTTTTCTTGTATCAAAACAAATTGTAACTAATCCATCTCTTATACTTAATAAAAGCAGACCATGCTTTTCCTCACAAAAATACTCCTTCTGCTCAAGAAATTGCCCTTCAACTGAATACAAATATAAGTTACTTTTCTCACTTGCACTAGAATATGGTTCCATAGTTGTCTTTCATCCCACATTTCAGAAAGTAACAAATTGTTCTCCCTAAAAGAATGCAAATACTCAAAAAACCCACAAACCCTCCACCAATCCTGTAACACTTACTTCCTGTAACCAAAGAGTTACACAAGTTCTGTGAAATAAATGATGACAGGGTAGCTCTGTTATGATGTCATTTTCCACATATTCACAGCAACAGATAGTACAATGCTGCTCTTGACCTAAACTCATGATAAAAAAAAAATAAAATCAAAAACCATTAGTATTATCTTGGCTTACATCTAAGATTATATATATTATCAACAGTATCCCTAATGATTTAAAAATAAAATCACTTGTACTCCAGTTACTTTTCCAAGTTAGAGTCAGTCTGAGTCAAGATTCAAAAACTCTTAGACCAATATTGCCAGCTGCATACTATGTTTAGAAGCTGTGCCTATGATATTTCAGAAAGCTAAATTTGTTCCTATAAACTTTATGGAAATTAATTCTTAGTTACTTTTCCATACCATCTTGGTCATTTGTGATGACAATCTGTGGCAGAGAATCTATCGTTTCTTTAGGAGCTGGTGGATGAGCCTCGTCAATCTCAAATCCAAGAAGCCCCAAATGTGCCAGAGCAGTCTGTAAAGGGTGAGCAGAAACCAAGGTTTTTTTTACTCACAAATGTAGCATTCCATACAAAAACAAATAAGTAAGAAAAGGAATCCAGTTCCAACAGTATTACTTTCTTAAATGGAAGTTACGTCTGTCACATTAACCATTATATCATTTCTATTTTCATAATGAATGAGATGAAAGTGAAGGTCAAAACAGGAACAGCTTGGTTTTTAGGCCTTCATAAAATAACAGGACAGAGTCACAACTTGTTCTCTAATGAACATTTGTTCTTTTCATAAAGTTTCAGAAATGGTAGCAAGTCAAAAATGTAATAAAGCTTGCTAATACAAAACTGTCATTGCATTTCTGTTTCCTGGCTTCAACTATCAAATTACTCAGGTGTAAGCAAAAATATGAAGTACCTCAGCAATATAACCAATGCAAGCTTTCAGAGGGAGAAAAAAAAAAAAGGCACCAGAGCAGGATACACATATATGTTCCGCATCTGCATAATGACTTCAGAGACACAGCACTCTGAATTTATCTAATTTGAAGCTTTAATTTTTCACTATACAAAATTTTTAAGACACCTATGCTACAGCAGTCAGATTTAATGTGAATATCACACATTCCACTACTTAAGACATTAAGGACCTCCAGAACAAAGAAATGCAACAGAACTCACATTGGTTATATTCATTAAGAAATGTACTAGATATACCTGTGTCAACAGCATAACAAGCTGAAACTGAAGAGCCAAGAACACAGAAGCACTGAGTTCATACCCTGAATGAATCAGTCACACCCCTCAGTTACAAATACTGCTATGATCAACATGAAAATTATTTATTCTAATGGCCACAGAATTCCCTCGGTAAGTTGTTTAAGATAACCTAACATTTTTGTAATCTGTGCGGCACACTTAACTAAACCCCCAAATTATATTAGAGAAAGATTGGATTATACAAGCATCTTCAGTAATGCCTTGTCTTAAGCTTCAGAGAAAGTTATAAGAGCTGTAGACTGAAAACATGCCTGTTTTTTTATCACAGTAGCAAAATAGCTGAGGCAATCATCCTACCACAGATCTAAACTAGCATGTTTACACATATAGTCAAATGCCTGTAGCAGGCAGAGAGAAATTGAGCTAACATGACAAATATTTACAGCCCCTACTGCCATATTTATACTGCTGATTTAAAGAAAATCCTGGGACAGTTATCCCTAGTACATTATAAAATGCAAAATAGGTACACTCCTCCAATTTTGCAGCTTAAAAACATTATCTTCTGCTACAGCAGACAATACTGCTGTACTAACATTAAGATGATTTTAGCATTTGCAATGGTATTCTGCTACAGCTGCAGTGGTCTGAGAATAAGCTGCAGATATTTTTTATTAGATTGCCTACTACAGCAAGAAAAATTAGATTAAATTCCCAGGCAGGAGGAAGCAGCGTTACCTACGTGTCAAACTTCTCTGTCTATATTAGCACTCAAAACCAGAAATCATTTTATAAAAGCATTGTATTATTTGCTTTTGAAAGCTACAGAAAGCCCCACAATGGCTGATCCACGTCACATCTCCAAAACCAAAGCAGTCATCTTACAGCTTTTATAAGATGAATTTATAATTTCAAAGATACCTTTATTTCCTCCCTCTTGTCACTTATGCAACTGCTTGCTGCTCCATGTACCAAAACCCAAATGCCGGACACTGCTAAAACCAGGAGCGCTGTAGCATAAAACTCCTCTTGTCTTTGAACTGATGCAAGAAATATTCATAAATGAAGTTCTGATGCTCCTGTTCTATTCTGCTAATGAAATAAGCTAAACACTCACAGCTAAGTAATTTCTTTAAAACAAATGGAAGCAAATATAAATCACACACACAAATTATTACATTTTAGGATTGCAGAGTCTCACGGGGAGAGACGTTTTTTTCCTACAAAAAAAAACCCCTGTTTTATACATTCACTACTTTTCTTCTTCAAACGCTACAATTAACTGATCCTACTCCCTCTTCTCCTCCCCAGTTAAGATAGACTTGAATTCATGTGTAGGTTCTTGTTAGCATTACATCACATCCTTTTCAACTGTTTCATAGCTACACTATATGAGTTTGCTGGATAGAGAAATTTTCAGAAAGTTTCTGAGCTATAGGCTGTCATAATAAACTACATCGTTATAGGTGAAAAAGATCTGATTCATGAATCTACTATTTAGCTAAGAGAATTTTTTGATACTTAAGAATGAAGATTAAGAAAATCAGGAACAGGTTGAATAAACTTACAATCATTAGATTACTAATGATGTTATAATTAAACTCAACCCAATCTGTTCATCAAATCAGAATACTACTAAAAGCTCGTGAAAGCTCAGACTTCTCCATTACAAAATCTCTGGCGCAAAATACTTCTTACCAGGCAGCAGATGGGCTACTTCAACTTTACAAAGCCAAAGCAGAGGTCTGTTACACTCATAGGTAGAATTAGGCAATCAAGATTTAAGAAATAGCTGTTTGCTCTAAACCCAGACCTAAATACCGCTAAACTAGCATAACTAGCAAAAAGTAGCCTATTAGAAAGCTGAGTATAAAAATATAGATACTATGTAACTGCAAAGCAGCAAACCAGCTTCAGTGCACTCAGAGAAAGGAAACACGCATGCAAGTGAGATCCGGAAAGTGAGAAATAAAACCGTAGTACAATCAGGAAAGGTATCTGATTAAATTGAAAGCTAATCATACTGGGGGGGGGAACAACAACAAAAACAAAAACACAACAACAACAACAAAAAAAAAAGGCAAAACCCAACAAAAAACGCCAAAAAATAACGCCTAGCAAAAGAAGAACAAGTCCTGATCCCAAAAATAACATGAAAGATGTCAAGAATAGATTAAATCACTCTTTATTTTTAGGGAGAGAGATGAGGAACATAAAATGCAATCATGAGGAATAAAAACAACTAGCTCTAATTCTTACTTCCCTCAAAGAGTGATCAAGCCTGATCACCTTGAAAATAGTTACTACAGTGCCCCTCACAGTGATCTCTCTCTACATGATACATATATACAGCTGCGACAAACTACAAACAAAAACTATCATATTACAAACATTTTCCATAAATCCTATAAATAGAAGATCAGAAATTGCATTTTCTAGAAGAAAGCAAAAACATTTTCAGCAATCTCTTTCACCCAAACTTGAAAAGATATTTCAGTTTGCTCTTTCCATCAGAAAAGTAACCATTGTGGTTTGGGTTGTTTTCTGGTTTGGTTTTTTTGTTTAGTTTTTTGTTTGGTTGGTTTTGTTTTGTTTATTTTGTTTGGTTTTGTTTGAGGGTTTTTTTTGCCCTGAAAGTGCTGTAAGCCACATTTTGGATATCTGAGCAAGCAGTGTGACCACAGTACTGAAGTTCAGAAAAAAGCTTTGTAACACTATAAGATATTTAATCTGTCAGTGAAAGATACTACATTTTAAAATTTGTGGAACACTTCTACATCTTCATCTACAATTTTCTGATAACCAGAAAAGTTGTGTTTAAAAGCTGTACTAAATGTCCTTTCAGGAACACAAGTTTCTAGTCTATGTTAATCAAGTCAGCAACAGGGTCAGATCATATTTTACTAATTCGGACTAGCCATTTGCAAGTCTCACTTTCTAAAAAGCTGAAAACATTATATCTAGATCTTATTTGGAAATTAAAAGATAGGGTCTCAGTGAATAATTAAAATTAATTCAGCAAGTAATTAGAATTAAGACATTACAGAGCCTTTTTTACTCTCTCTCCACTTCCCAAAATATTTGCTTATTGCCCATCAGATATGCTGCATAGTTTTTGTGTAATCCTTGCTCTTATTTTCTGAACAATCTTAGTAAGCATTTTCATACTAGAAGGAATGGTGCTTTATAAATTCTGCTCAAGATTTGAAAGAAATATTTGTAATTTTTACTCAAAACCTGTGTTGACCATTTAGTTAGTCAATACAGGAATTCCTTTTGTTACATACCCACCATTTTCTGCTGACTAATTCAAATTATACCAGCAGAAATGATACTTCAGAAAATTTGCTTTACCTCTTGCCCAGCCACGGTGACCTGTTATCAGGTTACCATCTGGTAGTTATGCTCTGATATCTGGTTATCACGGTGACCAGATATCAGAGCATAACTACCTTTCTAGTCATCTACCTGCCTGCCAGGTGTTTCCAATGACACTGCTTCCGCTAATACTAACGTAAATGCAGCATCTTCTCAGCCAGTCATACACATAGGCACCTAGGATTGCTTTTACAGGTCAGCCTGACAAGAGGGTGAATGCTTCGTCCAACAGAGTAACTAGAAAAAACGTTGTTACACGGCAGTAAGAAAGAAAATTTCAGAGCCATGACAATCTCAGTCCCCTCTCCAAGTGTTAACACAGAAAAAAGAAAAAAAAAAAAAGATCAGATTAGTTGCGCCTCTTTACAGAGATCCTCCTCTTGCTTTGGTGCAAAGGAGAGCAAATGCTTCTGTAGTTCCATGCTTTTTGATGTAGTGAGAACAAGCAGCTATAAAAGAGACAAGGAATTTTCTCTATACAGCTTCAAAATACTGCTTTTATAGTAATGACATCAACAGACCTCCTACACATTAACAAGCAGTTCTGAAGTTTCTCCAGATGAGTAATGCTAACAAGATCCTACACAGCTGGAGAAGACCGTATGGTACTTGATCATGAATGATGCTGACCTCCTACATAACTTGGGGGTTGCACAATACCTGGAAAGAGAATGACAACTTCAGGAGCCAACACTTCCACCCCTTGAAAATCCCCATGAAGTTTTTTCACAAAACCACTGATTGTGCACATATCCGTGGAAGGGGAAAAAAAAAAAAAAAATAGATCTTTGGATTGTTCCCTTGACAGTCAGGTTCAGAAAGCACTTTAAAGCATCTTTGGTATTTTTTTCTGCAATCTTATATATGACACACAGCCTGCCCTGTTCACCCTTTTTAACCAAACAGGTAGTAGTCAAACTGCCCCTTGCTGCCCCTAAATTTATGTCATACACAACATTCACTTTGAATGGTGTAACACCATATTATAAGTCTACACATCATTCAACTCTTATTGTGACAAAATACCCAGCAGGGATGATACGCAGTGCAAGAATAGCCATACTGCATCAAACTGAATTTCAGATGGCTTTGTATTCACTCTGACAGTAACCAATGTCATCTAACACAGAAAAGACAAAGATCATAACCATGCTCATTCTCTGTAACAAATCCTCTGGTTTATCTGAAGTTAGACAGACAAAATGAGATTAGAACAAGATAGAGATAAAAGGCTTCTTTGCTTCTGGTTGTTTTCCATTTGTTTCAGTTTTGTTTGGTTTGGCTTTTTTGTTTGTTTTTATTTTTAATTTAAACCACATGGAGTCAAGACAGTCAAACACAGAAAAGTTGTCTACTGAAGAATAAAAATATGAGACAAACAGCTGTACTCTTGCAATAAAATAAAGTTGGGACATCTCATAGGCACAGATACAGGTAAGAACTTAGTTATGAAGGCAATTTAGAAACTTTCTTAGAATAATTTAAATTGCATGTTTATACTGATAGAAATCAGTACCTTTTTTCCTGTAAGAGGAAATAAATACGTACTCTAAAAGGAGTAGCGCTGATGAATGACTTCTTCCACTGTATGCTTTAGAAGAACCTCTAAAGCATATTTTCAACCTTGCAGACCTGAAAGTTCAAGCTAAAGTAGGAAAGCAATTTTTCCCTAATTCTCCCAATTTTCAGATTATGCTGAAAAAGGATTCAACATCACTGATATAACCGCACCAAAAATATTTTTATACCTCCATAGCTTCTTGTAAGCGGTCCTCTAGTGACTCAGCCATGATAGGATTTGTATTTGAAGCTGCTTGAGCAAGTCCTAGGCCACCACCAGGCCCTCTATGTAGTCTGAAAAACAGGAATTAGGAAACATGGTCATTTAAAAGTAAACAGTAACAACATGAGGGCTGGATACATCAAATCACTGCACATCACCTATTACCAACTGTGAGCTTACACTCACATGAGGTGGTTGCATTTGGTTGACCTAGGCTTGCTGCCCATCCAGCTGGTCTCTCACCTTCCCACCTCAACTGGACAGGCCTAAAAACTCATGAGTCAAGATATCGCTCACAAATCACTATCACAGGAAAAACAAACTCAAAGGGGAACCTTCATTTAACTAAAAGTTTTTGCCAATAAAAATAGATTTGGATGTTGAAAAGCAATGACAACAATTAAAACACCTTCCTCTTAGCCCTCCCTTCCTTCACTTCACTCCTGAGTCTGCTATGTTTCCCCACCCCAAGCAATGCAGATAAATAGGGAATAAGGGCTGTGGCTGGTTCATAGCAGTTCCTCTCTTTAGGTCTTTCCTTCTCATAGTTCTTCTGCTCCAGTGCAGGTCCTTCCCATAGGCTGCAGTCCTTCAGAATAAACGTGCTCATGTATGGGTCTTTCCCACAAGCGGCAGTCCTTCACCAATTGCTATAGCTTGAGTTCTCCACAGGCACAGTTCCTTCAACAAGTACTTACCTGCTCCACTGTGGTTTTCTTTCGGGGCTACAGGGGAATCCCTCCCTCCAGCACCTGGAGCAACTCTTCCCCTTTGTCCCATTTTGGTGTCTGTGGGGTTGCTTTTCTTATCCTCACTCCTCTCTCTTACTCTGCTGTGCAGCATTGTTTATCCTTTCTTAAATATACCTTCCCAAGCCACCCTGCAGCCTGCAAAACAGCTCCCAGTACACAGGTACACTCCAGACATGACAGAAAATTTTACCATTGACTGCTCCAGAGTAAAAGGGCATATGGTTCAGCTAATAAGCTTCATATATATGTTAAGTTCATTTTGCAATTAGCGTTCAGATTTTGATTACATTCTGTCATGGGCTCAGCAGTAGCATTTTTCTCCTTCTCGGTAGCTGGTGCAGGGCTCTGTTTTTGACTTTCAGCCTGGGAACAGTGCTGATAACATCAATGTTTTGGTTACTGCTTAGAACATTTTGGTCTGGCCATGGACTTTCTGACCCTCCAGGGAGGAGGGGAAGCCAGGAGGAAGCAGATACAGGGCATCTGACCCAAACTGACCAAAGAGATATTCTAAACTACAGCACGTCATGCCCAGGATGTAGAAAACAGAGGGCAGAGACCCAGAAGGGTTGGTGAGTGCACTGCTTTGTCAGGCTGGGTGTACGTGGTGAGAGGTTGTATTCTATTCCCCTGTATTTCTCTTGTCATTATTATTATTGGTGGTAGCAGTAGTGGTTTGTGTTACACCTTAGTTACTAAACTGTTCCTATCTCAGCCTGTGGGAGTTGCATTCTTTTGATTTTCCTTCCCATCCCTCTGGGAGCAGGGGGAAGAAAGAGTGGGGAGTGAGTGAGCAAGCTGCGTGGCTGACTGGTTAAACCATGACACATTCTGTGACACAGTTCCTAGCTTGGCAGCTGCTTTGAGTTCTGTTTTCAATGTTCAGATATCAAATCTTAAACCAGGTAAAAAGTCATGTATGGATCTCCACATGGTTAGCAGACAAAATTTAATGTATTATTAGAGAAGCATCTTCCTTTCTCTTTTGAGTAATTAGGAAGTTTCCCAAGGCTAACCCTCCAACACTGAAAAACCAAGGTTTGTCCTTTTCCTGTAATTCCTTTGCAACTTTGCTGCCTGGTGCTGTAAGAACACACGCTTTACTTCTAGCTTGAAATTTCATGTATTAATGCCTGTTGTGCTTTTTCACAATTTAGCTTCAAAAGGAAGAAATACCAGTTTTTCTGTTACGCCTGTGCTGCAGTTTATAGTATTTTTAAAAAGTAAAAAAACCCAAGTGTTAAATCTCACTGGAAAGCATTCCGTCTAGATCACTCTTAAAAAATCACATTACACGATTCTAAAATAGGGCTATGAAAGTGTCTCCAATCACTTTCTTCCTCATATCTACAGAATTTTTGTAATGAATATATTGCAATATTCTTCAGTAACCTTATGACCAAAAATAGAAAAATGAATTCAAAACTTTGATATTAGGTAAGCACATGGCATTTCAAAGTGAAATAGATTAGGCTTATAACATCAAAGCTGCAAGAGGGAAGATCAATTATAAAAATAGCACTGACTTGAATACTGATTACATTTACGTTGCTTTACTTTCATTATAATTTTACAGTACTTACTACCTTGAAAATTAATTGAAAAAGTAGAGCAAACCCTTGAATATTTAGAGCACCAATTTCTCAGATTCTCACAGCCTGATTTAGTAAATCTACATCCTTTTTCTCTCATCGGAAGACACACAGCCCTTGACATTCCTTAAGCCTTAAACTTCATATTTACCAGCCCTTGAAGCATGTGCATACTGATAGCTATGAGTATCTTTGACATCTTACATAAAAAGCAATAGAGTAACTACAAGCCCTCTGAAATTAATGCAGGAAACTATAAAATGCATACATCCACTCTGTATCCAGGTCTTCACTCTCACTGGAATCATCCCCAGGATTGTCATTTCCATCCAACAAGAAGAATCCAGAAAACACAAAATCACGAAGTAGATTATTTTCCACATCACTGGTGTTTCCCACTTGCTGGTATTGCAACAGAGGAATCTCTCCTTCCCTCAACGAAGTCGGTTGCCTTAAAATAAATAGATGCAATGCTGAAACTAAAGAGCTAAGAGAATTTACAAACACATGCAAGTAATAAAAGCTACACATACTGCAAGGGTTGAAGATGCATGTTTCCCAGATATCAGAGGCCCATGTTAGGAATTTAGCATTTGCTGTAAAAAAACCCAAGAAACTCCCAACGGTATCAACTCCAGATTCAGAATCTAGTAACATCATGATTCCATGGCAAAATTATTTGTCTAATGCTCAAGGCCGGTACTACAATAAGCACCTTACTTTGCATTTTCACTAGTACAGGCAGTATCCCTGCCAGAGCTGGTAAGTTTGTTACTATAGATACTTATTCATCTAGAAGTTTGTAAAGCTGCTAAAAAGAAAAGCTATCTCAACACCCTGAAACAGCCTTCATGGGAAAGCTTGACCAAAATACAAAAATGTACTACTTGCAAGAGAATCTCTTTGCATAAGGAGTAAGATTCCTCTCATTCCAATATTTTCTAGAAGAGCACAAATTACTTGAACATTTAAAGCCAGAGGGCTGCAAGTCCACTTTCCTTATTAAAGGGCAAATAAAGAGGAATCACATTAGAAATGCATACGTTTGCAGGCTGTTCACATCAAAAAAAAGCTAAAGAGTACATAGCTTCATTGCTGTTGTTCTGAAACAGATGAGTTTTGATAGTGTTTTCACAAAGCCACACTAATTCTCCAAAACTTAAGGCAATGTTAAAGGAAGCAGTATCAGTGATTTGGACTACTTGGTAGTAGGTACCATCTACATAAGTGTGGAAGAAACAGAACACATAGGCATGGCTTGTTGCTTTATAAAAATTCAAACTAAGGATAAAAGATCAATTTTCTTTTTTCTTTCCATGAAGCATCTCAAAAACTCAAAACCATCAAAGTCACAGAATGCAAAGGTGGGAACTGGGAGAATGAAGAACTGCTCATGGTAGAGAAGATCAGGTTCAAGATCATCTAAGGAACCTGAAGGTGCAGAAGTCAATGGGGTCTGATAAGATCACAGAATTGTTAGGGATGGAAGGAACCTCTGGATATCATCTGGTCTAACCACCTGCAGGGTCACCTACACCAGGTTACACAGAACATGTTCAGGGAGGTTTTCAGTGTCTTCAGTGACGGAAAATCCACAACCTCCCTGGGCAGTCTGTTACAGTGCTTTGCCGTGCACAAGGTGAAGAAGTTCTTCCTCACATTGAGGTGAAACTCCTAAGAGCAAATCATACCTGACAGATTTGGTGTCCTTTGAGGATTGGGTCATGGTATTGGCAGGTAAAGGAAGAGTGACTGACATCATCTACTTGGACTTGTGCAAGGCATTTGAGATTTGTGCAAGACACTGCCCCACACAACATCCTTGACTATAAATTGGAGGAATCATGGATTTGACAGAGGTACTACTCAGTGGATAAGAGATTGACTGCATGGTCATATTCAAAGAGTTGTCAACGGCTCAAGGTCCAGGCGGAGATCAGTGACAAGTGATGCCCCCTTGGGGTCAGTATTGGAACCCGTGATTTTCAACACCTTTGCTGGCAACAGGAGCAGTAGGACTGGTGTACCCTCAGCAAGCCTGTTGAGGACACCAGCCTGCATGGTGCAGTTGATATGGTGGAAGGAAGGGATGCAATCCAGAAGGACCTTGACCTGCCTGAGAGGTGGGCCAATGTCATCCTCATGAAGTTCAACAGGGCCAAGTACCATGTCCTGTACCTGGGTCAGGGCAATCTCAGGCACAAACACAGGCTAGGCAAAGAAGTAATTCAGAGCAGCCCTGAGAAGAAGGACTTGAGGTTCTTTGTTGAGGATAAGCTTAATATGAGCCAGTAGTATGCTTTCGCAGACCAGAAAACCAACTGTGTCCCGGGCTGCATCCCTGAGAGCTTGGCTTAGCAGGGTGAGGGAGGGGATTCTATGCCTCCACTCCCTTGAGACTCGATGTGAAGCGCTGCATTCATATGTCAGCCCCCCCCACATGAGCATGTAGACCTGTTGGAGAGGGTCCAGAGAAGGGCCACAGAAATTATTAGAGGGATGGAGCTTTCCTCTGATGAGGAAAGGCTGAGAGAGTTGGGGCTGTTCAGCCTGGAGGAGAGAATTCTCCAGGGAGATCTTACTGCGGCCTTTCAGTACTTGAAAGGGGCTTATAAGAAAGATGGGGAGAGACATTTTAGCAGAGCCTGTATTGACAGGACTGGGGAAATGGCTTCAAGCTGAAAGAGGGGAAGTTTAGATATTAGGAAAAAAAGTTCTCCACTGTGATGGCGATGAGACACTGACACAGGTTGCCCAGAGAGGTGGTGGATGTGCCATCCCTGGAAATGCTCAAGGCCTGGTAGGATGGGATTTTGAGTGGCCTAGTCTGCTAGATGGTGTCCTGCCTATGCAAAGGGTTTGGAACTAGATTATGTTTAGCATTCCTTCTAACCCAAACCATCTTGTGATTCTATGATCCTATTAAGTTCTCAGTAAGCAAGCAGTTCAAGTATATTTTACTGTACTTACTGATAGGGCTGCAGGAATAAAGATTAGCAATGGAATATAAGAAGCAATAAAGCAAAAATAAAAAGATAAACAATTGCTTTTTGAGGAGTACTAAGTTGTATCAGATGTGTATGCAACATGTATGGCTTTACAATTAACTGGCATAATATAGCTTTTTAAACTCCATACATCAAGACTGTTCTCCCTATTAGCATTACATGTCAATGCCCTCTCATTATTTCTATAACTTTCATGAAATAGAATTATTTACATCACACGCCATTTTTTCTCCTGATTTGAAATACTTATAAGCCTTCAAATAATTTTCATGTAGGTAAATTATTACTGCTAGTACAGCAACTACTTTTAGAGTTTGTTATTCTATATGGTGTCATGTGGATACCATGTTACATGTCAGAACTCAAAGGAAGTTAGCTTTAGAAGCATACCCT
Organism: Psilopsiagon aymara; assembly: GCA_024733675.1. Classification (NCBI taxonomy): domain Eukaryota; kingdom Metazoa; phylum Chordata; class Aves; order Psittaciformes; family Psittacidae; genus Psilopsiagon; species Psilopsiagon aymara. The sequence goes on from JANRGW010151919.1 coordinate 23,815, forward strand.
CCTTGTGAAGAGTAGTCTTTGTTCTCCTCTTCTGCACCATTGCTGCAGCTGCTCTGCATTTCAGGCTCAGATTTCTCCCTGTCTGGAATAGTCTCATAGCTCTCATCCCTTGAGTGGTCTTTTTCTGTAGCAGTAAAATAGGTAGGTGCAGCTGCAGACCGTTCTCCATCACTGCATTCTGAGCTGCAATTTAAACAAGGCAACAGCACATGAATTTAAACACTGCTTAAAAGGAAAGGAAATAAAGACAAGTATTCTGTGTTTTCCTACTTTCTATGAACATTGCTCTCAATATAATCTATTTTAACTAGGAGGAATTCAGTATGTAGTATTTGTAGATGTACTAAAAGGCAAGTGTATGTAAAGAGCTAACTGAAAAAAATCAGTTACGAAAGAATTCTGCCCATCTCACTTTACAAAGTTTTTGCTCTTCCCCCTCCACATCTTCAGAGTACATTACAGAGTACATAACTCATTAAAAAAAGCCCAGATCGACTCTATACCTCCTCCAAACACACAAAGGTAAAATAGCAGCAGTAACACTGAGAAACAATGCTTGCTTAACAAATAGGCCATATCAGCCTTACCTCTCAGCCAGACAAAACTTAAGCCATATACAATGGTCATTTAAAAAAAAGAAAAAAAATCATATGAAGATACAATGGATGATTTACTGCGAATTATATAATCCACTAGCATGGACAGATAAAATACAAGTAGCTTCTCAAAAAGAATTTGTTCAGCCATCACACACAAAAGGGCATCAAATAACATATTGTGGGCAGCTTAAACAAAACAGTGATGTTGGCAGAATCTCAAGAAGAATGAATTTATCTCCTGCTGCCTTTGGTAATGCCACTTTGAAGATTCACTCAATACTCAGTGGCAGATGACAGCTAGCAAAATTCAAAGCACAGTCAAGTAGCTATGTCCTTTCAAAGAGTGACAGAAAAGACTAATATACATATATACCTATCAGAGCACGTCTTGCACAGCAATCCACAACTCCTGCAGCTCTGTTTTCAATCTGCTAAATACAGTATGACTGTTGGTATCAATGTTACGTCTCCTCCTACAAACTCACTTTAAAGAGACCTTCCTTCTCTCTAATGTTACAAGTAAATGCCAAGAAATCTTGCCATTTAATGAATTACAAGTACTTCTGAAAAAATGCATATTATAAACAGAAAGATTTGCAAGCATAAAGAAGATCAAGAGACAGATTATATGGAAGCATTTTAATCTGAAGCAGGAATATATTCTTCTATCACAATTTTGACAACTAGACAAACTGGTGGAAATGAGAATATTCATTAACTCTGGGCCTTTTAAAAGAACTACAATAGACATATCTGTTAACAACATCTGCTATACAGTTTAATGCCTCTTATACCAACTAAAGCTGAATACTAACATTTTAGAATTTTTAAAGGTTATCTCAATGTACTGTAAGACTAGCCCAAATATTCAAATCTTTTTCTATTTTGTAATTCAGGAATTTCCAAAACAGTTTGTAATAACATTCCTTTGTTATTAGTCAAATTTCCTTTCTTTAAAATTGACACAAAGCTACTAACTCAAACCAGAAAACATGATAAATCTGAAGTAATTAATACTGAACAAAGAAAAAACACTGAATGTTGAAATTTCCAGAGTTCAGATTTCCATACAGTTGACACACCCAAGGGATGGAAAGCTATCCAGAGGTACTTGGATAGGCTTAAGGGGAGGAATCATGCAAACTTCAGGCTCAACGAGGCCAAGTGAAAGGTCCTGCACCTGGCTCAGGGCAACCCCTGGTATCAATACAGGCTGGGGATGAAGGGATTGAGGGTATCTCTGATGAGGAGGACTTGGGGCTACTAGTGGATTTAAGATTGGACATAACCTGACAGTGTGTGTTTGCAGCCCAGAAAGCTGGCCATATGCTGAGCTACATCCAAAGGAGCATGACCAGCAGGCCAAGGGAAGTGATTCTCCCCTCTACAGTGCTCTCATTAGACTCCATCTGCAGTACTGAATCCAGCTCTGGAGTCTGCAGTCAGGAAAGACATGGACCTGTTGGAGAGGGCCCAGAGGAGGGCTACAAAAATGATCAGAGGGACAGATTGCCTCTCAGATGAGGAAAGGCTGAGAGAGTTGGTGCTGTTCAGCCTGGAGAAGACAAGTCTCCAGGGAAATCTTAATGTGGCTTTTCAGTACTTACACCTGTAAGTACCTATAAGAAAGATGGGGAGAGACTTCTTAGCAGGGTCTGCTGTGATAGGACATGTGATAATGTCTTTAAAAGAGGGACGATTCAGACCAGATATGAAGAAAAAATTCTTTACACTGAGGGTGGCAAAAAAGCGGTGCAAGTTGCCCAGAGAAGTGGTGGATACACCACATGGAGACATTCAAGGCCAGGCTCCATGTGGTTCTGGGCAACCTGATCTAATTGAAGATGTCCCTGCTCATTGGAGGGGGTTGGGCAACGTCTGAAAGTCTTTTTCAATCTAAACTATTCCACGATTTAACTGTGCCCAATTCTGTGGAGATGCAGAACATCACTTACTGGTAAAAGTGTTAACAGACTTGTCACTTGTCAAAAGCAAACAAGATTAACTTAGCATCTGAACATAAGTTTTCTGAGAGTAGTTTCTCCCCTGCCTGAACTAGCCTGCACTTGTCATATGATCTTAAAGTAAATGGAGGAAGTCAACCGATACAATTCTCCCCTCATCACCTCTACGCTCCGGGGACCTACCACGACGCTTCCAACTCAGAGCATATGTGGTTCTAACAAATACACAAGACTTTCTCCTTCCCACACACAGCTTCTACATGCTAACACCATGATAGCACCTTGTTGAAGCAAAAATGTGAGGTGAAGGCTCAGGCTGCAGTAATCAACAGGGTGAGTTTCTGCAGAATTGGACATAAGTGAAAACTGAGTTGCAGGATCTAACTTGATACATATGTTAATTCTGTTTTTTTATGCAGCTATACATGTAAATTTAAACATGTGATACAGCTTAACCCTTTAAATACAAAATTTTACCCTGTGAGAGGAAAACCATACTGTTCCTTTGTACAGAGTAATTACTGACAATTTACTTCCTAGGGATAAGCCTTTAGAGGGTTTAAAAAGCATATTAATTTTCTTAAAGTTCAAAAATACACATGCTCCTTGTTTAGTGATTTAGTTATTGCCATCATGACAAACAGTCACTTTCAGACAAGCCATCTGTACTTTTTGTCATGCTAGAAATGTAAAATACATTTCATTTTCTCCACTGTATTTTAATTTTCTAGTAGCAAGACTTCAGATGTGGAAAAGATCATGCAGTAACAAAAACTTGCAAGAAGCAAACCTTACAAGGAAGGAAAAGATTCATTTGCAAGTCTTCCTATTTCTTCAATAAGAAAAACAAAACCAAATTTAAGTTTATTACCTCATTTTACAATCCCTTAAGGATTTTGTTTCTTTGTAAATAGGGCTGTGAGTTATTTTAAGGACAAGAGTTTATACAGACTAATTTTCATGCTGTTCTTTCTATAGTAGCAGTGGAAACACAATCTACACTAAGCAGGTTAGCTTAAGAATCCTAATGTCAAGCATACACACAAAACCACATCAATATCTAGAAGATGTCATGTTAAGAGTGCAGTGGGAATAGAATCAAGATGAAAGCAAACTGGAAGAAAACTAGGAAAAAAGAAAAATCAAAAAAACAACACTACTGCATGTAACATATATGGACAGAATGTTGGAATTATTTTTCCCCTCAAATACTTCAGCTACACAATTCCAATCCACAGTGAAAAGCTCTTAACCCAGAACTATATGAGTAGAAGTTAATTGACAAAAATTCCATCAAACTTAATTTGTCTTCTGGGTACAGAGCTCAGAATAGGAGGAGCCTGAATATTGACCCTAGTGTCCAGATGGGAGCCGTTTGTACAGACCTGAAACTGTAATAGACACTTTGGAAACACCTACTAGTGTAAAGAACTATCATTGGAAAAATGAACTATAAGCAATCCTACCATGTTATTCCTCAGATATGACAAGGAAGAATAATTTCTTTCAGAAGGCTGCGTACAAGGATATAAATACTCTGTAATGCAGAATACTGACATTTGATTGCAAAAAGAACAAATTCAGAAAATTAAAAGTCTTGAAGGGGACTTCCAAAGACCCCTGATTTGCCAAAACCCAAGCTGAACGAACTTTTCTGTCTCTACCCTTCATCTGCTCAGCAAATTAAAATAGAAAAGTAACCTTCCTTATTGGTAAGACACTTTGGCCCTAAACATAAGAAAAGGCTTTTTACATTACTAGAAGAATGCACATTTCCTTTCATTTTTTCTTCACCCTTCTTCAAGTCCATCTAAAGAAATGGTAAAGTTGGCATCTTGTTTTCTGATCATATTCTGAAATTACTTGTGTTTGATAACAAACTTTTCAGATTTGCCCATTATGTACACAAAAGATTCAATACTAAAACAAATAAAACTTAAATTTTACCTGTCTTCATCTTTACAGTACATTGAAAAGCATCTGCTGCAGTCTTCAGGTGCATCCCAAAAAGCACTATCTTTCAGAACATTTTTTTGGTCTTCAGCTGCAGCATTTTTCTTAAGTTCTGTGTTTTTTCGATGACATTCATGCCCTCTTGAGCCAAAGAACATACTAGAACTTCTCTCTTTACTATTTAAGGCACATTCAGTACATTCTTGCTGAACTTCGTCTGTTTCAGTTCTCCTCCAGGAACTACTTTCCCCTTCCTCATCAAGAAGCATCCTCTCTCCCTGCAACTGGTTTGAAGTACTTTGTTTTCTTATTTTAGGTCTCACTACTAGTTCAAGTGAATTTCCTTGGTCATCACTGACATTTAACTCACTAGCAATTGCTATAGGGGTTTGGATTCCAACATTCTCTATACTTTTTATCTGCCATACTTCATGAACAGCATCATTTGAGTTACTTTTCAGTACAGCCTGATCTTCATCAAATGTTTCTGATGTCCTGCTGTTTGGACACGCCAAGTCTGAATCTATGCAAAAATATCTCATTAAAGGCATTGGCCCTGCTTCTTCACAACATTCTCTAGTAACACTGTGATTGAGACTGGACAGTTGACCCTCTAAGTCAGTAAAAGACTCTCTGCCTTTTTCAGACTCAAAATATATTTTATTTCTTGCTTTCTGGAACACAACTGCTTCTTCTGTTCCTAAAGAAAATTTGTCTTCAGCATTATCTTCTTCAGCACCATCATCTGGCTTATAAGAGTCCATGTTTACAAAAGCAATTCCATTCTGACCATTCCAATCATTACACCCAGCAGTCACATATTCTGCAAGGCCCCCAAAATTTCTGTAAGGATCCATAGAGTTCACTGAGGCTTGGTTGCCTTCCAGACCATAAGAGGATAGAGAACATGGTGATGTGCTCGCTTCCCAAGTGTGGCTTGATACATTTTCACAAACAGGTTCTCCAGTTCCGGTATCTTCTAACAAAGGCTCACCTAATAAACAAGAAGAAACTTGAATCAGTGGACTGGGACCTTCACAGAAATTCGTAAGAAAGAATGCACTGGAATAATCAAAACCAATAAAAATATTCTCATTTATAACAAATTTCATGAACAAGAGACTATAGTTCACTAGAATTGCAGTGCAATTCGCAAAGAGAAACACCAGAGATGCAGTCATTCTGTACTAATACATTTATGTTCTCATTTATATAAACTCAGCATATAGAAGTAGACTTACATGCTGCAATTTCAGCTTAACCTGTGATATGATAGAACCCCACGTTAAAGAAACATGTTCATAAGGAGCATTTTACACTGTTTACATAAAAAGGGGAGCTTTAAGATATGAACAGCAAAGCTGAAAAGAAACTACAATATAAAAAAAATAAATCTACATTTCTTTCTGTAAGCTAAAAATTGGACTATCCATTCATTAACTAGCTAAATTGTGCCTCCTGCCACACTAAGATGAATCCATTTCTTGCTACTACAAATTACACTCTAATAGCACTATATTTTGTACATGCAGCTGTGAATGCAGTTCCTCATAAGAAGCAAATAATTGCAGGCATGAATGTGGAAATACAGTCAGTAATTACCATCATCACAAATTTAGTTTGGTTATATTACACTTCAACACCTCTTGCACAAAGGGACAATAAACAAACCCAGCAGCAAGAATTATAGAAGGTAAAAATAAGTATACTGTTCCTACTATGAATTTAATGCTTAGTTCAATTAATTGATAAACTCCTAACCAAGGCAACAGTCCAAACAATTTTTCAACATCCAATGGCTTGCATAACTAACGTAGACTTTAAAATTTTGAGTAATCTCATCAAGAGATTTTGACTTAACTACAAGGTGAAGAAAAATGAGATGCATGGTTAAATGAAGGGATTCTCTAGCAGGTTATTTTGAAAACAGGTGGAGGTAGTAAATAAAGTAAAATGAGTATTCCAAGGGTTAAAAAAGAAAAAAAAAGCACATCTCATTTAATATAGCTAATCTATGTGTAGTCTCCCTTATGAGGCTGAACTCTTCTGAGAGCCATACCTCTCAGCTCTAGAAGTCTGATTTGCAGGAAGCAATACTGTAACATTATATTTTATCTAATAAAAAACCTTGAAGCTCCTTCACAAAATTATTAACAGCTGAGCTTGGTAGGCAGGGCCCTCCAAAGACAATCCAGTCCACCCCTTTTGCCAAGCAGGGTCACCTGTAGCAGGTTACCAAGGATCGAACCAAGACAGATTTTTAATATTTCCAAGGATGTCTCCTTCTAGCCATCTTCCATAGTTGCCTAAATTCATATAAGATGTTAAGCCAATTAACAAGGAAATACACAGCATGTTTTTAGGTAGTACCCACCCATCAAAAAATAATTACTCACTGGGGAAAAGGCAACCTAGTTGAGGTATGGGAAATCAATCCAAAACACTTCTCAAAAATAAATGTGAAAAGTCATAACATTACAAAAGGACAAAATATAAAAGGAAAGGCAATTTGTTATTAGACTTAACATAGAAAATGAGTCACTCAAGAGTTCATATACGAAACAATTGTATTAAAACCAAGGAGATAACACTCTAAAATGTGTATTTCTTGTGACCCCTTAAATAATAACATGCTCATTTCTAAGTAACAGAAACAAGAAAAGTGGTAGAGTTATAGAGAGACAGAAGGAAGACCTCCACAAGTATCAACACTCTGTAGAGGAAATGAATCTTTAACTAGATGAAAGTGTAGAAAGTGTATGAAACAAATAAATGCAATAATGTTAAAGTTACAAAAAAAATAAAACCATGCCAATATTATCTACATCACATACCAGTCTCAAAGATCAATGCCATGACAGAGTTACATTAGCACTATGCAATTATTAAAAACCAAACAAATAACAAACCCAAAATAACAAAAAGTCGGAGAAAATTAGAAGGAGAAAGCAGTTACAAAATAGTCTATAAAGTCTGTAAAGGAAGGAGGACAAAAATGCTACTGTACAGAATCACAGAATCATTTAGGTTACACAAGACCCTGAAGATCAAGTCCAGCTGTTGACCTAGCACTGCCAAATCCATCACTAAATTGTGTCCCAAGGTGCACATCAACATTTCATTTAAATACTTCCAGGGATGGTGACTCAACAACTTCCTTGGGCAGCCTGCTCCAGTGCTTGACAACCCTCTCTGCGAAGAAAGTTTTCCTAATTTCCCCTGGTGTAGACTGAGGTCATTTCCTCTTGCTATTCCAGAGAGGAGACTGATACCGACTTCACTACAATCTCACCTTAGGTGGTTGTAGAGAGTGATAAGGTCTCCTCTCAGACTCCTTTTCTCCAAACTAAACCAGTTCCCTCAGTCACTCCTCATACGACTTGCTCTCTAGACCCCTCAGCAGTTTGTTGCTTTTCACTGGACCCACTACAGCACCTCAATGTCTCTCTTGTAGTGAGGGGCCCAGAACTGAACATGGGATTTGAGATGCAGCCTCACCAGTGCCCAGTACAGGCAGACAATCATTGCTCTGGCTCTTCTGGCATCACTATTGCTGCCTCAGGCCAGGATGCTGATGTGCACTGAGCTGATAGTCAGACGGCTGCTGACCAACACCCTGAGATCCTTTCCACTAGGCAGCTTTCTAGCTGTAGCAACCTCAAGCCTGAAGCATTGCATGAGATTATTGTGACCCAAGTGCAGGACCTGCAGCTTTGGAACATTTGAAACTATATCAAAAAAAAAAAAAAGGTTGTTGGTTGTTTTTTGTTGCCTTGGGGTTTTCTTTTTCTTTCTTCTTCTTTTTGTTTTGTTTGGGGTTTTTTATTGCTGTTATTTGGTTGGTTGGTTGGGTTTGGTTTTTTTTAGCAGAAAACCTCATACACCGAAGGAGATGGGACTAAGTTTAATTCAATAAGCCATTTTGTATTTCTCTATGAAATTATTATTCGAATGCTCAAAACCACAAAAGACATTTTGGGAAATATTAATATTCTATATTCATCAAATAAGGGAACTGCTCTGACTGGTATAAACAAATAGAAAGAAAACCTTTAAAGATGTTTTATAGGCTTAAACTAATTCCTACTGTAACTATATGACAGCTGACCAAGACAGAACAACCTGGTCCATATGTCAAATATTTCATGGCCTAGTTCTAAACAGGTTAGATTAGGTATTATATCCTAAATGTGATTTGTTGTTTGATCTGAAGACAAAAATAATTTGAATAATACAACACTTTGGTTATCTGCTTGGTTAGAAAGAATTAACTTCCACAGGAAGGCCCTTCCTCATGGTAAATTTCATTCTATAAAACCAGATGAATTGTACTTCACACATGTTAAGTGGCTACCATCTTTCCTTCACATTTCCTCCATGCACCTTTTCCCTCCTCTCCCAAGTATCTCAGTTTGCAATTAAATGGACATACACAAAGGTACACACGTACATAAGGTATTTGTTTTTGGAATATCCTCCAGTACTAATCGTCTGCAGTCTCCGTTGTGTTGATGTTCATCTCTGACTTGTCTATTTGAAGATGGTGTAAAACCAACATAGGCATACCTTCTTCCATATCTTCTACCTGTAATAGTCCGATATCTTCTTGATGGCTTGGGCCAGGCAGGTTTGCCACCTTCTTTACCCATTGCTGTGTAAGATTAGGGATGAAAGAAAAAGACTTTTGAGACAACATTATGACTTGATAATTTCCCTCTTCTCCAACACTTTGATATAAGTTTTTAGCAAAAATTTCTTATTCCTGTAAGGTCTTGAATTTCACTAACAATAAAATTACTAAGAACCTGGAGTGCTCTTGGCACACATGTTGTGAAAACACATAACAATTTTCATCTATGCTAAATATTAAAAAACAGTGGGTTTGCCCCCAACTTAATATATTTGTAGTAAATAAGACTTTACCAAAAAAAAAAATGCCCAGATGTCACTTGACTTTTTTTTTTTTTGTAAATGTAATGCTTCTGCATACATTTTGTAAATGTATGCTTCTGCACATAGCTGTGGCACAGCACATTTGTCAGCTCACAAAATGTTTGCAAGCATTGTAACAGAAAAGCCTTCAGGTAATGCAGCAAAATTGAGCTAGCCCTAGCTGGCTTACCTCTGTGATGGAAAAAGTACACTTAATCAAATCACATCTTCTAAAACAAGAGTCCTGAGTCCTAAGTCCCAGAAAGAGGGCTTTATTCTTCACACTTCATGTGCAGGCATGGCCATACAAGGCAATTGTCCACACATGGTTGCTATTATAGCAGCATTCTGTATTAACAGATCTTAACGCTTTTACAAGAAAACATGGGATAAGTGTATAAGGAAACTTGAAAAAGAGTGGGGGAAAGCTGCCAATATTTAAATGAAGAGAGATTTTACTACAGGGGTAGAATCAGCTATTATCATAGAACAGCTTTATTTGGAAGGGAGCTCAAAGCTCATCTAGTTCCATGCTGTGAGCAGTGGGTGCCTTCCATTAGACCAGGTTGCCCAAAGTCCTGTCCAATCTGACCATGAAAGCTTCCAAGGATGTTAAGATGTGGAGTTTCATTCTCTAGTTCTCTGCAACCAATTTAAAATTGGAAATACAGTGAAAAATCCATACAGTTCCACTTTTGGGGGCATTTCTGTTGTTGATTTTGGTTTACTACTTGTTTTAGTTTATGACAGTCTCATAAACCAAAACCAGGGTCCCAGAAAGACTCACTATTATAATTTCACAGAAGGGTTCATATCCAAAGGCTGTTGTTTGCACAAATGCTTTTAGAAGTTAAGTATTTCAGATGCTCAGCTGCTTTTTGTGTCCCTCTAAGTCACTTTTAATCTTTACAAGATATGGAATTAACAATGTAGCCATTAAAGGAGTCAAATTGACAAAGGGGACATTGAAGTCCATGAAAATAAAGTCTGCAACCATTAGCAAAATTTTCTGAACTTCAGAAAAGAAAGCTTTTTTCTTTCCTGACTATGAAATTGTTCTCTTCACTACCCTTTAAAAAAGAATATGTATATGCAAAGAAAATATTTATTAGCAGTTACTTTATGCAGCTTCAGGCAGAACAGCCACTATGTGGACTGCCTAGAAGACAGAACTGCACACTTGTACCAACTATCAAAGAGTTCAAGTACGTTGTTTTGGTTGCTGGCTTTTTGTTTGTTTGTTTTTTAAACTGTTTCAAGACACAGTTCTGCAAAACTTACTAGTTTTACAGATGCAGCACACCAGTGACTAAATAACCAAGATATGGGAACAGGCTGGTTACCCACTTCTCAGGCCAAAGATGCTTATACACACATCTCTATCCTTTCAAAAAGCTACTACAGTCACCTGAATTCTTCAAAGGATTATTAGCAGCTGTCATAAAGCAGGAAAGAATTTTAGATTACCAGAGCTGGATTAAGAAAACAAGGAGAAGGTGTCTCCTAAAAAGGCACAGTGCAAAACCAGGTAGATCTAGTCTTTCTCAAGGCACTCCTTTATCACTGACGCAGAGCAGAATGTTTCCTTTTAACTTCTGCTAATACTGAACTAGGAACTCCATTCCCTAAAGCTAACAAACTACAGGCTGCAACACAGAAAGCTCCAGAATCCAGTCTAAATTCATCTAATTTACATAACCAACTTATCCTCTCCCACAAAAAGAACACCTCACTGTTTTTTTTTCAGAAGTAACGTAATGCTCAAGGTTAACTGGAGGGGCATGCACACATGGTTCACAACCCAGCATTCAAACATTCAGAAATTATCCATCCTCTTGAACACAATCCTACAGATAAACCTCAAAACCAGTCTAATTTACAGAGCCAAATTTAAGATCACTGGATTTCTCTGCTGAGTTGCATGCATAGTCCTCCAACAGGATTCTAGTCCTTACCTACTGAAACCCAGACACCTGCCTTTACTCTCTTCTCCATTACCTTTTGTTCTCCCATATTCTCTATAATCCCACACACTAGAAACAAGAGAAGTAGCTTTCTGGGCTCAAGGAGTGCATGCCATATCTACAACACTACTCGAACAATCACCACCACCCATGCAATGCACCAGTTACGACTGTACATCTAACTCCTGACTGAGGCAATATCAACTGTCACAGAGGCAAGCAGGCTGGACTTCATGACTCCAAGAACTGCTCTGATATACATGGATGGCGCCACTTCATTCGAGCAGTCTAGTCCTCAGAAGCAATAGTAAAAATTATATAAATTAATCATATCTTATCTAAACTTTTCTGAACATCTGAACAAGATCTGTCTTTTATTCCAAGAGCTAAAATACTGAAAACATTCCCTTACACACCTGACACTTTTTGTAGTTAAAGGCAGTGGCAATTGAATTTTGTAAATTCCACTAAAAAAAAATATGCTCCCTAACCCTAGAAACATCACCCTCTAGGCCTGTTACATGCATCACAAGGGGAAAACCCGATTATGAGTGTATGGCACTAAGCAGGGAGAAGAAGGCAGAAGGGAACAGTCTCATGTGTTTTCCATCCCAAAGAGAGAAAGGAGGAGGAGTGCATGTCATAATCTTCTGCTGCAGAAGATATTTAACTGGATTTTGGGGGGTTTTTTTTGGTTTTTTGTTGGTTTTGTTTGTTTGTTTTGTTGTTGGTTTTTTTTTGTTTGTTTTGGTTTTTTTCTGCCTTTACTTCTATGAATTACAGAAACCATTTTCTTCCACAAGGCAAGGAACAGGATCTTACACTCGAATTTGAAATGGGAATGCACGCTTACTGTTTTCTAGATTACCAACTTAAATAAAATAATAAATCTACATTTACTCCCAGAAGTATATGAAAGCCATTTGACTGAAACCTCAAACCAACTCGTATTCAACACCCTCTTCAATTAACAGGAGAACACCATAGAGAAATACAAAAGGGAGAGGAATATTTCAATAATTTAAAACAACATATTACTGGCAATTTCCCTCTCTTACCACTATGGGCAAATTAATGCTGAAATTTTTAAAATATTTTATTATGCTCACAAACTTAAAACTTTAGACTGGCAAATTACTACTGAAAATAATGAACATATTCAGTTAGGATCTCCCTTTACTGTCTGGTATTTATCTCAAAACCGTATGACATGGTTTAACCCCAGTAGGCAGCTAACTGAACTACATAGCCACTCATCCTTGTCACCCAGTGAAACACAGGAGTGAGTCAGAAGGGTAGAGGTGAGAAAACTCACAGGCTGAGACAATGACAGTGGCTTGTCAACCTCCTATTCCCCAAACAGCTTTATTGTTGAGCTTGATGCCATGGAACATCACTGTGGTTAGCTGGGATGGGTTGTTCCGACTGTGTTCTCCCCCAGCTCCTGGGCAGTCTGCTCACTGCTGAGGTGGGGGGAGAAGTAGAAAAGGCCTTGGCTCTCTGTGAGCACTGCTCAGCAAAAACTAAAACATCCCTGTGTTACCAACATTGTTCTCAGCAAGAAGGTGCAAAACACAGCCCCGCACCAGCATCTATGAAGAAATGTAACTATCCCAGCGAAAACCAGCACACCAGAACACAAGCAAAAACTGAATGTTTTTCAAAAGGACTAAATTTATTAATGCAAACGTTCCTCTTCAAAGTCTTTCTTTTAGCAATGACTTTAGGCTGTTCACTAGGATATTTGAGAACACTAGGATATTTGAGTGGTGATTATTTCCACAAGTACTATCAGCTCAGCTATATGTACACTAAAAATGGAATATGCTTCAGCGGTTTATTTTTCAAGAATTAATTATCGTCTTTTCATTAACCTTTCCAGTCACTTTGCATTCTCTTTTCAGCTATAGTTTTCACTAAGCTTATGCTTTTACATCGTATGGTTCCTCTTCTTTGCCTGAGGCTGAAGGCATTCTGTGGTCTATGTTCAATAAGCTGGCAGGCTCACCTATCACTGAATTAGCTTTAAATTAAATAAAACCTTTTATTTTTTTTACTACAGACCAGTCAGTCTCACCTCTGTGCTCCAACATTATACTCAGCTTCTGTATTTTCCTCATTTATTTGCACTGACTAGCTCCAATTTTAGACCAGCTCTCTTTCCTTCTTATTCAAAACTGTAAATAGTTTCAATTCATCAGTTTCTTCCTTGGCTTTGACTCAACCCTGACCTTCGTAGGACATGCAAATCTCTCTTACCAACTGCTAACTCTGGCTTACCACAATGACTGCTTTTCCATTATTTATCCTAATAAACAGTTTCACCAGGAATTCCACATTAAAACTCAAGAGAGAGGGAAGATTAAGTAACTGAAGTACTAAAAGCTTTTAAAGATAAGGACAATGCATGAATTATGTACTAATTAAGAACAAGCCCCCATCCTCCCTTAGAAAGTCAGTATTACAACTTTAATAATAAAAAGCCTAACTTCGGCAGTAGTCCCTGTAGTAATGTGTTCTGTTAATACAGAACAGTATGACACGGTGCTAGTCATCAGCTGAACCTTCATTACTCTAATTCCTCAACAACACAAGTTTTTGCATTCTAAATATGTGTACTAAACTGAGGGCATGGAAGTAGCATCCCACACAGGATCCCCACATCCACAACTCCGATTACCTGAGATGCCAAAAAAATGTTACTTACACTGCATACTACAATCTACATCTGCCTTACAAGTCTATTGTCCTCAGTAAAATGGAATTCTGGGTTCTGCTGCAGTAGAGGACAGTAACACTTTGTTTTATTCAAGCCTTCCTAAGACAACAATAATAAAAACACAACAAGTGCTATGGAACATAAGAAAGATTGCAATGTAGAAATGGTAGCAATGCCAGTTTAACATTCTGTTACAAATAACCATTAACAGAGTTTGCTGAATTAACCCAATGTAGAGAATCATAGAACCCTTTGGGTTGAAAGGTCCTTAAGATCACCTAGTTCCAAGCACCTGCCATGGGCACACCTTCCACTGGACAAGGTTGCTCCAAGCCCCATCCAACCTGGTCTTGAACACTGCCATTGGTGGACCATATCAGTCTTCCATCATATCATTATCAGTATTTTTCCTTTGCTATGCTAAACTGCTTTTGCAGAAATAAACATTTTCATGGGAGCAGCTAGCTTAACAAGGTGATAATTCACAAGTATGTCTTATTTTGATGAGGCTTTGATGCACCAGTAACTACCCTCATTGCACTGCAATTCATTGAGCTGGCAAAGGAATTAAGAAAATAGGCATATTTCACAGAAGTTACTTGACCCCACATTTTAATGCTATTTCAAAATAATGATTTGTCTAAACACCTTTCAACAGATATTTTCCTTTCTTTAATGGGTGAGGAAGAACAATAGATCTATTATGTGTAGGTCTGACTGCAAATAAACTGATTTTATTACATATATTTGATTACACTCGTTTAAATATGCATACTTCTCCTAAATGAAATTTACACCTAGAAAGTAACTATTCTTCATGATTTGTGCATTAACAGAGAACAGTAACAGCCTGGCAGCACTCTTTACTGCTATAGGCATTTATTTTTTCTACATACAGTGTTGCAGAATTTTAATCAAAAATAATTCCTCTAAATCATCTAACTACGTCAACAGGCAAGTGCAAATCAGAAGCCACACTGAATGAATGAGTCTGAACATGTCAGAGAACAGAATAAGGACCTAAACTCAGTCTCTAAGCTTTCAAACATATCCTATAACATACTCAACATCAGTTGTAATGCAAACTTTAGACCTTTCTATATCTTTAAGTACCATTCAGATTCACACGCTGCATAACAAATATCCAATTGTCACAAAGTCTTAATTCACCAGAAGTATTTGTCAGCATATCTGTAGCGCACAGTATTCTGGAAGAACTCAGTTCCATCCCAGTCAGCATGGCAGAAAACAAGCAGCTTAAGTGAACCTACTGAAGGCGCAATTCCAAGGTGCAGACAAGAAACGCCCCCAAGGAGGCCCTCACCCACCTGCAAAATCCATCCTGCACAGTGCAGCTACAGCTTAATGCATTTTTGCTCGTGTGGAAGTAAATGAATGCCTTTAGCTGACAGTACCTAACAAGTCTCTGGATTCTAGGCCCAATATACATTCTTCTACCCCGGAACTGGGAGGCGGTTCTCCTCACAGCCGAACAGACCACCTCTCCTCCAGCAAACAGGCGGAGTAAGCGTGTCATAACCGAGTTCCTGCAATGTGAAGCGGCTAACTCCAGACATAAGCTTGCTCACACCCATTTTACCTTGCCCGAGAGCTCGCCTCATTGGCAAGGCTTCTCCCGTGGCTTGCTGCGCACTTTGGAGGCTCAAGCCCGCCCCCACCGACGGGCCGCATCATGGCACCGCAGCCTCCCCCTATCACATCTGGACACCGAGTCACCACCACACTCTCTCGGGGCAAAAACCACGCAAACCAAACACAACACCGTGACCCGAAGGGCCTGCCCATGCCCACCAGCGGCCGCAGGCCCTCTCGCACACTCGTACTCCGGGCCACTCAGCGGTGCCTTCTCAGCCTCTCCCTTCAAAGCATCACCGGGGCCGCCCAGCACCGGGCCGGGCAGCTCCCCGCAAGCCTGTCCCTGAGAGGAGACCGCCAAGCGACAGCCCGGGCAGCTGAACACAGACGCGATGCGGCGCTGCGTGGCTTCACTGCTGCCCTCCCTTTCTTCCTCCCCATCCGCACGCAACGCCCCAGGCTGCAGCCGGGGCTCGCCCCACAGCCGCCGAGCCCGACAGGGGCAGGACGACACCAGCGGGGGCTACACTCACCCCTCCCGACCTCAGCGCGCGCGGCTCCCCGCAGGCGCCTGCTGCCGGCCATACCGCAAGCGCCACCACAGCCAACCACACCAAGGCACAGCCGCCGGCGCCGGCCAGTATTTAGCCGGAGTTCAGGAGCAGAGACCAATCGGGACCGGGAGGGCTGGCCCAGCTGCTCGCGGGGGGCCGCCCCTTCCCGCCCGCAGCCCGCGCCAGCTTCGCTGCCCTCCGGCGTGTCCGCAGTGATGTGCTTCTGCACGGGAGTCGCGCTTCTGGCCTCTGATTGGTGTCAGTCACCAAAAAATATACTGTTGGCCTGCTGCTCGGTCGTTTAATCACGCTGAGCAAGCTCACCTCTGGTCCAGCCACTGCTAAGTGAATTTGTAAGGAGATTTTAGTATTCTTTAGTAAAATTTACTCTCTAAACAAAAAGATTTTATCACTAAAATTCCCGCGAGGTCTCTGATTAATTCATTCAGCAATGATATATTGAATCAAAGTTTAGATCCTAGAGAACAGGTCTGTATACAAACAAATAAACAAACAAACAATAAAAAAACCACCCCACCCCAAAACAAACAAACCAAAACAACAAACAAACAAACAAACCAAATACCCAAATCTTCCATGAAATTCCACAGAAGCCTACTACACAAATAGGTACTGTACTAGTTATGGCTACACATCTGAGACTCTCCTAATCAATATACAAATGTAATTCCTTTCTATCATTCATGCAGCACTCACTAACTGTAATATTTGTAGGGATTTAGTCCACAAAACATCCTTTGTCAGGAAAGCAATCAAACAAATTCAGGAAGGCCTATGCACAAACAAGTCAGAGGCTGCTTACTTGCTAGACTCTTGCGTTTCTTACACTTGTCATTGTGGAAATCTCTCCTGTACCTTCTTTCTAAATTACAGCATGTTTAAACAGCAGCAGTCAACTTTCTCTGTCCTAGTGAAAAAGAAAAGAAGAGAAAAAGGGAAAGAAAAGAAAAGAAAAGAAAAGAAAAGAAAAGAAAAGAAAAGAAAAGAAAAGAAAAGAAAAGAAAAGAAAAGAAAGAAAAGAGAAAAGGTGTTAAAAGGTAACTAAGTCCTTTTACACTTACTCTAGCTACAGTAGCAGTTACAGTGTTGCTTTGAACTTGCTACATCATAGAAATGGAACTCCCTTTAAAGCTAGGCGCGAAAAGTACAACCAAAGGGCTGAATAAAAGCTTGTAACTGGGCAAGACTGATCCCCACTACCAGATTTCCCAGGGGTGTCAGTTTGATATGGTAACACAGTGAAATAGTGACACTGCATCCTGTAAGCACACCAGGAGAAATGATTACTCTCACAATGATTGGTCAGTTTTTTTCAGATTAAAAGAAATAAAGTGATACTGGAATTATTTTTTAATATATAGCAGAATGCTTCAGTTGCTAGTTTCAGGAGTCTGCACTTTTAGCTACTTGTAGTAAGCCAAGCAGCTTAATTGAAAAGGCATAACATTGTCCTAAAATGGTTTATTTTTCTTTTCAGAATAGTATTACAAAATATTTCTGATAACAAATCCCAGAGTAGCCGAAGTAATCCTGTCAGTGTTCTCTGGAGCTGACTGAAGTGCAACGTGTGTCTATGCATGTGTCAAAATTTTGTCACAAAGTCCAGTTTGTCAGTGCTGTGAGCATGAACGTGTTCTGGTGTTTAGGTGGCAGACTGAAGGAGTTCAGCTGGCTGAGCCCAAGGTAGGCTCCTTCACCACTGCAACAGAGAAAGCTGGAAGCCAGAACTTGCCCCTCCTTTATCCCAGGGAGAGGTTCCCAACTGCAGTTTTTCCACTGGCATCACAGCAGTATTTTGACTGGCCTTGACCTGACCTTCTCAGGGCATAGCTGGAAGGTGTCTGACTGTGATTGTCACCTCTGGTCCTGATCCTGACCTTTGCAATGTTACCAGCAAGGCCACTGCACCCATCTAACTTGCTGTCACTCTGGGCTTCCAGCTCACTTTCCTTTGCAGAGCAGCCAGGTCTTGCTGTATCCTGAAGGAATTTTTGTACACTGTTTTGGCAAAAAGAAACAATTTTGGAGTTTAAGGCTGGCAACTGTTTCTTGAGAGAAGGATCTCAAAGTAAAAAATGTTTTAGGAACCAGATAAATTAAGAGGTCTGCTGTGTTATCATTTCTTGCTATTAATGATTAAATAAATAAATAAAAAATAAATAAATAAAAAAAATAATAAAAAAAAAACCCACAAAAAAAACCTCATGGCCTGGTCAAGGAGAATAAGCCAAAGTTCTAGAAAACTTCTCAAAAGTGTCAGAACTTCTCAATAAAAGTGTCTTCTGAATTTGCACATTTCTGTTGGTCTGAGAAGATAGAGATTACCTTTCTTGAGTAATGGAAAACGTGCCTGTATCTCAGGGTCTCCAGCCAACAGCCTGGCATTTTAACTTGAACAGTCATGGAAGAGGAGTTTATCTATTGGTGACCTGGCAGATGTATTTATAAGTGTTGTACCAAATTCTGCTTTCAGGCGCAGAGATGCAGGTTCAAGAATAGACAATGGGGAGACATTTTTACTTCTAACTGCATTTCTGGCAAGGTCAGTATGATCCTGGAAGCTGTACTTTTGCAACTGGCCATAAAATTTGGGCTACTGTATTTTTTTCCAAATGATTCATTTAGCCTTGTTGTTGACACCCTTGAATCAGTGTCTTGAATCACCCTTGCTCAAGACATTCCTTTGCTCTTCTTGAAATTATGGAAAATCTGATCTGTTAAAGACTGAATGGGAACCTTCACTCATTCACCCATAGGTGCCATGGGTGAAGATTTGATTCTAAAATGGAAAAAACTTATGGAAGTTTTGTAGCTGCTGTAAACATGTCTTCCAAGCCCTTGTATGTAATAGTAGTTCAGAAATTACTAAAAAAAATCCTATTCTTTTGAAAACTGCCTGCTTTTTAAGAAGATGCTTGTGTCTACAGAGGATTGATTTTTTTAATTTTCTTTTTTTTCTTGGTAGAGTGAACCTGGCTTTTTTCTGTCTTCAGCTACTGAAGTTAAAGAATCCTTAGTCCTGGGTGCTACTCTGTAGGGTTTTGAATCTATTTTTCGTTACTTCAGCATCTGTATCCTTACTGCATCTTGGTATTGAAAAGAATGTTTAAGTACGTCCACAATCACACATATCAAAACACGTCCTAGCTTAGCAAAGGGGGAAAGTCAATTTTAGATGATAGTTACACTGATGGTGATCTTACCTATGGACATTGTAGTTAAGATTTTCAAACAGGCTTAAGATAGACTTGTCAGTCCCTTCACCCCCAAAATAGGTAGCTTACATTTAATAGGTTCTGATGTCTCATACCATTTAGTGCGCAGTTTTTCTCGAACTCAAGACTGTCTGAAACTTCACAAGTTGTTCTATGCAAGTAGTGCTACAGTGAGTCTTCATGTGGATGGCTAGGAGTAATTCAGATGTCTCCCTATAGATATCCAGCCTGTAATTATGTACCCTCTGCTTGTACCACCCTAGAGAACTAGGACAACTGCCTAACACTGATAATGTTGCTGAGCAAAAAATACCACAGGTCCTGCCCCCTTAACACCGCATAGCAGATATGTGTTTGACACTCTGGAGTTAGAAACAAAGTCTACATTTGGTTTAGAAACAGAAATCTTTATCCCTCTACTTAAAACAAGCCTAAGAAAAGTAAATATTTTTTGCAATGAAAACTAATTTATGAAAAGTGCAAAATCAGAGAGTTCTCAGATACAGCTTCACAAAAACTTAACTGATCCAAAAATTGATGCCACCCACCTATTAGAAAATATAACTATTCAAATTTCTTCATTAAATATGTCATATATGCAGTTTGGTTTCCTAATTAATCCCATCATCTGTCTGTCTGCCTTGGAATTTTTTCACAGGCAGTGGGTAGGACAGAATTCACTGTGAAAACAGCAGCAGAGTCCACCCCGTGTGGAATAACTCCCATGTTTGTTCAGCATCAATTCTTTCAACCTTAGGAGAACAGATCCATCACTTCTTCTCCTCATAGAAAAACTTAGAGACTGACTTTTCACCAACCAGAAACTATCTGGACATTATTATACGAATTATTCTGCTACGTATCTTTATTCTTTTTCAGTAACAGCACCTGTAAGATTATATTGATTGTCATGGGTTCAGCCTAAACCTCGACATTGATATAGGTAGCAAACCAAATGGCAATTTTTTCAAATCTTGGAGAAAAAAAGTGATTGATTTTTATGCAGTCGTATATGACAACTTGAAAATACTAAACTGGATATACATATTGACATAGTTACAATCAAGCCACCTTGTTATGTTTGTTGATAATCTACTACACTATTGGTTGCTAGCTACTTCCTTGTCCTCCAGGAACTGCTGGCTGTGTTCGTATCTTTTACATGTAAAATGTCAGTAGATCATTGGCAGAATCTGAAAGTTTTGCCTAACTTCTGCAACCCTCTCAGACCATACTGTGAAAGCCAAGTTAATTTTATTTTTTCTATCACATGGCTCAAGCTAAGTTGTTTCCTGGCAAAGAAAATGGAATACAGTATGAATTTTCTTTATTTATTGAGCTCATAATCTTCCCTGGCCAGTCAAATTGCTCATTCAAACTAAGACAGTGAATAAGGTTACAAAACACAGTTATCACACTTAAAACAATTGCTGTAACATGTAAATACTCATGTATATGCAAATACGCTCAACTTTCTTTGTCTTTTGTTACTGTTTCTTACACTTTCAAAGAAAATGTGTTGATTTTCCCAATTACAATATTTTAATATAACAGCCAGAAAATAAACAGTGAAAGAATATTTTCCCTGCAGCAACATCTCATTTAATTTTGAAGGAGGGAAATCTTCTAATAACCATTCTACCATTTTAAGCATGTAAGTTCAGATATTTTCCACCCACCACATATTTAGGAAAGGAAAATACACCAGCCAGCTCTGACTAAGAAATTGCATCATAGGACAGATTTGAAGAGAGAGTATTCAGTCCTGTGTGCCCCAGAGATAACATTAGAGGATGAGATCCAATACTACCAACTGTATGTAAATCAGAATAGGAAATATGATGGTACTAGTCTGGCTATCTGTCTTCTGAAAAAGGCTTGAGTGAGAAACTAACCATTAAATCACACAGGACTCCACAAATTTTCTCTCTAATGTTAAAAGAAAACATGGAAAATATTTCAACATTATTATATGTAAATAATTCACAGATTTTAGAAGGTAATTTTTAAGAGTAAACATAGAAAAAATAAAAATCATGATTACCATGTAAGTTAGAATGAAGTACAAGTTATGTCTCTCTAAACATATGCATATCTCAACAATTAAATTTGGAGTGTCATTCAATTGAGAAGAATTTCCTGAAATGAAACTCTGCTGATCTACTGTGCCTGCAAAAACTCTTGTGAGTCCTTTCAGCAGTATTTTGCACAGCCCAAAAAACCTGAGTAGACTCCAAATGGTTTGTAAATTAATGTGCATTTACAGCCTTCATGGGGTTTATTATACAAAATTTTAAAATTATGCTCTATGCTTTTGAAACTGAAGAATGTTAAATGCTGCTTTCCAAAGTGAAATTTTAGCTTCACCTTATGAAACTATTACTCTATACATTAATTTCTAAATTGACTTTTCCCCCAATGAGACATTTCCGTAGGTGTTTCAAAAACTGAAAAACTTGTTTTTAAAACAGATTAATTTCAAGCATCTCTGACCTGCAAAAACACACAGACCTGGAGAACATCTGTATGAATATGTGACATCATAGCACAATGTGAATACTTGTTATTTGTTATTATCTGGATTATATTTTCTGTTGTTTCAGATAAAACAAAATGTAAATGTTTATTCCAACCCCGAAGAGTCTGAAGTGTAAAGGTACTGATCCAAGGAAAGAGAATCCTTGATATCTTGTATAAGATTGGAAATCCTTGTATTTCCTTGTATAAGAAAAGAACATCAGCTGGCAACTGCCTCACATACGCTCAATATGAAGTTTCAGAATTATAGAATCATGGAACAGTTAGGGCTGGAAAGGACCTTAAGATCATCTAGTTCCAACACCCCTGCCATGGGCAGGGACACCTCACACTAAACC
>JANRGW010151920.1:0-46121 GCA_024733675.1 Psilopsiagon aymara
GAAGAAGTTCTTTACTGTAAGGGTGGTGAGGCACTGGAATGGGCTGCCCAGGGAAGTTGTGAATGCTCCATCACTGGTGGTGTTCAAGGCCAGGCTGGACAGAGCCTTGGGTGACATGGTTTAGTAGGAGGTGCCCCTGTTCATGGCAGGGCGGTTGGAACTAGATGACCTTAAGGTCCTTTCCAACCCTAACTATTATATGATTCTATGATAAAGCTGATGTGAGACATTCACCTGATAAAACAGAGATGGACATGGGCTGGTATCAGACAAAAAAACATTCATACCAACAGTTCAGTCTAACTTAAAAGGAGTATCTGCAATACGAGAGTTGTCTGCAATATCTTCTTCAATTGTTGGAACATAAAATTGTCTTTTTAACACTATTTAAGAAAATATTAAGCAATACCTTAAGAGAACAATATATCCTGAAGAGATATTGTAAGAATAAACAGTATTAGAAATTAAAACAGCGAGCACTGGACAATTTCAAGTACCCAAGGAAGTACTAAAGAGGTGTGTCAAAAAACAGGAGATTTCTATTAAGAGCAAAATGTAGATAAAGGTACATTTGATCAGCCTTGAAGTCTGATCAGACATCAGACTAAAGAATTTAAAAGTAATTCATATTTCGAAATCTGTACTGAGATATGAATGTTCAAATAATTTAAAGTGAGAAATTAAGATAAAAGCATACAAACTTTTACAGAGGTTTACCTGAGAGTGATTTACAGATCACATGCATTCTCATGAATGTGTTTCCAAAGTGCACAGCAGAAGAGAGACTATAGAAACTAAGATTTTACATCTAAGTTTAAAAATACGTTTGTTGTGATTCAAAGCAAATTTTATTCATTACTCAGCCAACATATTAGTGCAGACAATATTCTCTCACTTCCTCTGGGGCTTTTTTAATCTTATCTGGATTTATTTTTGTGTATGTCTGAGTAATCAAAAGTTATAGACTTGATATCTCTTGAGTTAGAAATATTCCTAGTGTTCCTGTTGTTTGTTTTGTATATATTCACTTTTTTAGTGAGCCTATAAAGCAAGGATTAAAAAAAAAAAAAAAATCAAAGAAGGTTATTTCAATAAGAAAGAATCAGCAATTTGATTTCTTCCAATGTGTAAGCAAACATTCCCATTCACACATCAATTGATCCAAGTCGGTGTTAATAAAGGTAGCTGAAATTTCAATGTCAGGCATTCCTTCAGCAGATGTACACATTCAGGTCCCAGGTAATGAAGCAAAAGTCAAGAGTATTTAATTCATCGTCCCTTTCAATAGTAAAATTATTCAACAAAAGTTTAATTTGAATTATATACCAAAAGAAACCTAAACATACCCACAAAACATTCATAAATAGAACTGCTGGGAATTTTCTGACTAAACTGAAATGACAATTTTTCAAAGTTAAAATGTTTTGCAGAAATGTCACTGATTCAACAGACACTCATCAGTGCGCTGGCAGAGTACCCACCAGGGCCTGGCTGGTTCCTGGCTGGGACCCAGACTCCTGGAGCTCCAGCCAGCCATGCTATGTTCAGTTTTCTGAGAGCGAGGGCATTAAAAGTCTTCAGTGGCTTACAGTAAAATTCCAAAACCTTGAACTTAAGCTAGCCTGAAGCTCTTGGAGACTTCAGACTCAATACTGTGGAGCCAGAAGCCTGGACAGTAGGGCATGCCAGCCCCAACATCAGCACAGCTCCTTCTGTACCTGAAGCAACGCACACTGTGGCTCCAAGAGCGTCAGCTGAATTCACTGCTACAGAGCTTTCAGATTTCACGTGCTAACGCTGGAAGCCTTGGCTTTTGGGGTGTGCTTGTAAGCACAGTCTCACAGATGCAGAAATTCAGTGGGAAATTAATTTATGATGGGCACTTTTTTAAGTTATGTCTAAAAGTGTAAGTCATGTCCATGAATACATCATGACTCTGTAGCGTATTTGAGCTAGGTTTAAACTTCCTATATCAGGAATTGACAGCAATATAGCTATAGTGCCACTAGCTAACCATCTAGTTCACTACCATCTTCCTGGATGCAATTTACTCTGCTGCGTACCCATGAAGTACTGAGGCTGATCTGACTAGCTAACTGATAAGAAAACCACAAGTCACTTTGTCTTGACTGGATTTCTACTTTTTGCTAATTAACTCAGGCAAGCTAAATCAAGAATACATCATGCTTCCAAGTGAAGGCAAAACTTTGATCTGTAAAGGTAAAGCTATTTTTTTTTATTGCCAGAATAAAAATGCACATGGAAAAAGCATGGAATTTACAGGCAGGTGTGAGGGGAAATGAATGGTAGCTGCACTATTCACTGCAGAAAAAATATATATGATGTGTCAACACATGGCCAAGTGTGAAGAATGCATGCCTGCATGTATAAGGGAATTTCTCTATTCACAGTACTAAGCAATTTGCAGTTTAAGGAGCTACTATAGTCATATCTGTTGAATCCATAATGAAAACCCTGGTTGCTGTAAGGTTTGGTTAAATTTAAACTTCAAATTAACCTGTAAATACACACCTGTTCTACCAACTTACTGTAAAGAGAGTTGACAGCCTTATTGATTATGTTCTGTGGGACCAATGCTAATACTGTAAGTACTTTCTAATTTCCTACTAGACCAATTTGCAGATCTTGCTTAGGACTTAAACTTAAGACTTTGTCAGTGAGATAAAAAATAGGCACATAGAAATTCCAAAAAAACTTGCATTAATTCATCTTTGGAAAAAGGATGTTGTTGTTGCATAAATATCAAATGGAATTTCCTAATGGCCCATGCTACTTCAATACATTTTCAAAAAGTCATGTATTTGAATCGTTATAGCAATATAAAACTTTGTATCTCTTTCAGAGTGGAAAGTTGCAAGCACTGTAATACTGTCTGGGATTTAAGTTTATTTTATTATTTTAGGCAGGCAAGGTTTGGGGGTTGGTTCTGTTTCACTGGGTTGTTCTGTTTGCTTTTCCCCTTTATTATTTCCTGGGACCCTAAAAGACAGACTGCTTGACAGAGACACTTGGTTCTGGGCACTTGCTTTCCCTCATTATCGCTGAAGAGGAAAAAAAGAAACTCTTTTGTTCCCCTTATCACTTCACTAACTTATCCAAATATTCATTTCTCTTTTAAGAAGAAAAAGACAACTGAAATCATGCAGAAACTATGCCTTATATATTAAGAAAAACATTACCATTCACGCAAAGTGCTAAGCACTCAGATAATAAAACAGAATCATCCTATTTCTGGGGTTTTCCATTTCATGTTTTTTCAGCTTAACTTGAGCAATTTAAGAGAGACCTTGTGTGATATAAAAGAAACATTTTCCACATCAAACTTTGGGATTATGTTACAAATAATTTATCTGCCTTCAGTCATGACATTTTTATACAACATCATTAGGAAAAAGCAAATAACTGGTGACACTTCAGAGGGTGTGAACTGGCAGAGCTCTTCTACCTCCACTGAAGTTCTGCCAATTTGCACATAGTCTGAGTTTGGACCTTAAACTTATACCATAAAATTAGAAAGAAATAAATTGCAAATTCTCTCTCCCTAAATAATGCAGGTTCGAGGAAAACAAAAGTCCTATATCCAAGCAACTTTAAAAGCATGTGATAAAGTTTACTTATTTACTGGTAACTGCATCTGAGTTACACTACTGGCAAGATATTGATGTCAGAGGTGAAAAATTAGCATTCTGATAAATGCAATGAGGCTTTTCATTTTGAGAAAGATTTCTAAGAAACTTGATTATTTGACTGATTTTTCCTTTCTTCTTGTCCATAATGAAGCGAAAATTCTACACTGCCATGAAACACACATAATTGTTTTCTTTTCTCATCTGTGTCCATATGGTACGACAAGCTCGAATCCAAAACATTTTCACATAAGGAAGGGTAAATGCCTGATCATTACTTTGAGTATATGGTAACATTTTTTATTCTTCTTCTATTTATAAATACTTTATTACAATTCATTAAATGATACAGAACATGCATCCAACCTGCATATACAACAAGCAGGCATTCTATGTACACTGCTTCAGCAAACTGCACAGGTATAACAGTCATTAGAGTCACCCACAGCAACTGCATCTGTAAATTGTTAAAAATAAAGTGTATAGTGCAATCTTAATTCCTTATTAAACTTTATAACTGGAAATACAGTAATTTTTATTTCAAGTTCTAAATATTTCAATCTAAAGCAAACCCTGTATCTGCCTTCAATGCACAATATGTACAATAATTCTCCACTAGCACCACTCTGTGATGCTTCCCGCTTTCAGAGGACATCACCTCTCATGAACCAGCAAGTCCAAGATGTTTTTCATTAAAAAACTGGACCAGGACTTTCCTTCAAGATTCTCTAGTCAAACAAGCAGAATTCCAAAGACCTTTAGGTTTTGTTTAAGGCCTCTGAGATGATTCAATATAAGCCCTCAAATCAAGTGAAATTTGTTAAATGCAAGAGACAGAAGCATCATATGATAGACCATGATAATCAGAGTTGCTGCACAGGATTAATTATCAGGGACCTGCTTTAGCAAAAAAAAGACTACTCAGTTTCTGTACTGTCAGTGTAAAGACTCTGGCCTGCCCCTTGGAGACTGTCCATCGCTCTCAGCTGATGGTAAAAGGAACCTAGGGCACAGGTTAGCCAGCTTAATTAGATGGCTCATATTGGGTTGTGCAATTTTTCCTTCTACATACAAAAATGTATAGAATTTCACTGAAAGAAGAGTTGCCTATATTTTTTTTTTTTTTTAGAGATCAAGAGAAAGGCAAGAGAAGTGGTTAACAGCAATGGGCCGGGAAAAGCAATTTTTACACTGCAGACAAAACTGTCAGCTAATCTAAATCAACATAGCACTCTTTCACAGAGCTCTGCAGACTTGTGAAAGCTAAGAACCTGGCCATATAGACAGCCAGGAAAAACTATGATTAACAGTTAATCAGGGAAAACACTTATCTGGAGCCTGTAAAGAAGACAGATCCACTTGAAGTAAATTCTAAATTGTTAATCTTTAAGATAAATGAGTTCAACATTTCTAGTTCTAAGGACCCAGCAGTGGTTTTAGGACTGTCTTTATATGTCACTTTTGTAGACACGGTCAATGTGCATGTTCAGTCACAAGAAAGGCATCTGGCTATTGGACTTCATATGCTGCCATTCTGCATCTTAGCCTAAGCAAAAATGGCTGAAAAAGGAAATCTTCTTATGGCCTCAATCCTAGCCGCAGGCAAGAACCCAAAAATGAGGAACATGGAAATGCACCCATACCTTCATTGTTGCAGACCTCCTGTAAGTACTCTATCTAACAGTGCAAAGACACAACAGTCCTGTACAGGGTAGCCCGAGCAAACTTCATCAGAGAATAGAAAAAATCCCATTAAGTAAAATCTATTAGTCAGGTATCATTAGGTAACACAAAGGACTTGCTCACCACTCTCAAACCCTCATCTGCTGCCCACAAGAGTGCAATGGCATAGAATCAAACTAAGTAATCCAGGTTATTTTCCACCTCTAATTTCCATTTCTTTTTTTCCTTGAATTCTTGCCTTTTGGAACTGTATTCCCATTGCTAATGAGAAAGAACTTCTGGAGTTATATAACAGATAAGCAACAAAAATGTTGGCAGCCACCTTAATCAGAAGGGAAAAAATTAGTTAGCTCTTTGAAATAATACTTAAAAACAAATAAAACTAAACCAGTTAATTTTTTTCAAAGGCCCACCGCAATTTTAGTGTAGCTGCTGTCAAGAAGAGTCAGACAGGCTGTCAGAAAGTAAATGTACCTTCTGGCAGAGAAGATTGCTGGTCCCTACAGAAGCCATGTTTCCAAAATTATTTGAATTTGAGAAAGACATTTTTTTTTAATATTATTTTTTTATCTTTTATTAGAATGGCAAAGTATCATCACAACATAATTGGAAGTCCTTAGCAGTAATAACTCATATAATAGAATCTCACTAGTTAAAACCTCCAGCTATCAGGGCAAGTTTTACAGAGTGAATTTCTCTAGAGCTTGGTTCACTGGTTTGATATCTGCAAGCCAGAGCTATTTAGGTTTACACTCAGTGTCTGACATGTTGAAGATTTTATTGCATTCAGAAACTGGCAGAGCAAAGACTGGGAAAAATGTGTAAGAGGCAAGTGGAGACTGTGTTGTCAGAGTCTTAGTTCATTTAAGGTTACAAGAAGAGTACTTCGACATCTCAGTCGAGTATGCAGAATTCTTAACTTTCAATTCAGACTAGTATTAGGAATGGCTATACGTAAAAGGTTTGAGAAAGTAACTTTTTTTCTTTTTCAGATTTCTCATCCTGTTTTTTTTCTAATCTTCATTTCTTATTTTAGTCCACTGCAGTTATTTACATAAATATACATAATAATGTCACTATTATATTTAGGTGATTACGTTAACAGCATTAGAGCTGGCACAGAAAAGAGGTAAAATTGTTGCAAACTATTTTTTTAAATTATAAACAATTACTATTATTACTAAAGCATTACCTATACTTTTGATTTTTGCAAAAACTTGTGCAGCATTCCAACAAGGACAAGTTCCCTTTGAAGTACTGTGGGAAATACTTTTCTTATAAGCAGGCCAAATATATTAGAGAAATATTGCCCCTTTCTGGCATAGAATTCCAGCAACACATAGTTCACATCTTGGGCAGATCCTGGAAAAGCAGAGGGGCGTGAAAATGAAAAGTAATGAGGGTAGAGAGGAAGGAAACATTCCAAACTTGTCAAGCCTCAAGAAATGTCAAGTTTGGGTCCAGTTCAAGTTTTGGTTGAAGATTTAACTCAGTTTTTATTTCCTTCAAAATGCCTGATCACCCTTAGGGAGTATTCCTTCCTAGAGAGCTCTTAGAAAAGCATATTTTTCACTGACAAAAGGATCAGCAAATGGACCCTGATGCCAAAAGTTTGAAGTTAAACCAGTTATTGTGGCAAGTCTCACTCATATGTTTGTTTCTTGAAAAGGCTTTTTTCCTTAAAAGGATTTAAGAAATTATGCAGAACTTGTATATTCAGTGATTCTTCATATTACCAAATGAAACAGAGACAGCTGTCTATTACACTATAGGAACTGAAGAAAAAATTACTTCTTTATGCTTTAGTTTCAAAGTTTTTTACACACTGAAGTTGCTCCTTTAAAACATATTTTCTAAAGACATTTACAGCTAGAAATGTGCTGCTGATCCAAAACATCAAGAAAAGGAACAGAGGAAGAGGGAGGATCTCTGAATAATTTAAAGCAGCCTCCTCATTCAAAAGTCATTCTCTTTTTAATCTCTTACACTTTGTAGCCAGAGACTTTATGGTGGGCTCTGGCAGAAAGTCAGGAAACAATACATCTGCAGCTTTAAAGCAGGATGAAAAGAAACAACAAAAAGTACAGGAGACCTACTACAAGTTCTACTTCTATACAAAGTCTGTTTTCCAGGTATTTGTCTGCATCCACACAAAAAGTCCACTGCCTGAGGAAAGAATATCTCTACCACCTACCCTCTATCATAGAATCACAGAATCATAGAATAGTTAGGGCTGGGAAGAACCTTAAGATCATCTAGTTCCAACCCCCCTGCCATAGGCAGGGACACCTCCCACTAAACCATGCCACCCAAGGCTCTTTCCAACCTGGCCTTGAAAAATCTATACAGGACATGAGCATGCATGCACATGCATGAGCACGGGTACACAATTTGTCTGCTAAGAACAGATGTTTTTGATTAACCATTGCTATTTCTGTTATTTTTGATTTCTCCTGGAATAAAACCTTGAATAAATAATTTGCACCATTGAAAAAGACAACAATTAAAACCTAACTGAGATAGGCCAAAATTTCCCTAGCCAGATTTTATGAAAACAGGCTTTAATAAACTCTAATGCTTCCCTTTTTTTCCTGACATAAACACTTCTCAAAAGACCAGTCAGGCCTGTTTTAGAAGATCCAGTAAGGGAGTAGAGGCCACCTGTCTTGAAGGAATACTTAACAAATATCTGGTAAGAATCAGATAACCTGGAGAAGAAAAGCTTCCCAGATATCACCTTCTTGCAAGTTGACTATAGAAATTAGTACTGCACTAAATGATCAACTTTTCCAGCCCTTAAGGCACAGCATTTAGAACAGCCACTTGTCTTCTCTATACCCTGAAAAATATTCTCAAACCTTTCCAAAATATTTGTCATTTACAAAGGACTTTTTTGTGTTCTCCTACTTCCACCTCCATTTATCTCTTTTCCCATGGTATCTTTAAATGAAATGCATATGAAGAGAAACAATATTAAAAACAAAGATAAGTTTCTTTTACTTTGAATTAGCATTTAGAACACTGCAACATCCCATCAACATTAAGTTTCTGAGAGACCACCAATAAACATTTTGTGAATGACAGTGTGAGAGTCACTAACACCTTCAATAATTGTTATGTAATTCTGAACCTCTACAGAAGTGATCACATAATTATTTCCCAGTGAGCCTGTGACTTAATTCTCAAAACTCACACAAAACATCTAAGAATAGGGGATTAATTGCCATGCCATGCTTGTGTGGCCTCAACTAAAGCTTTCATTTAGTGCTAGAAGCAGCCTTACAGTACCTGAAGGGAGCCTACAAGGATGCCGGAGAGGGACATTTCATCAGGGACTGTAGTGATAAGTATGGGTAATGGCTTCAGACTTACACAGGGGAGATTTAAGAAAACATTCTTTCCTGTGATGGTGGTGAGGCACTGGAATAGGCTGCCCAAGGAAGTTGTGAATGCTCCATCCCTGACAGTGTTCAAGGCCAGGTTGGACAGAGCCTTGAGCAATCAGGTCTAGTAGGAGGTGCTCCTGCCCACGGCAGTGGGCTGGAACTAGATGATCTTAAGGCCCTTTCCAACCCAAACCTTCCTATGATTCTATGATTCCAAGCGCAGAATTCACTTCTGACTGTCACTGCTCATGACTATAACTAAGGGCACTTTCACAGATGGGCATACATTGATGTATATATAAAATGGAGGACTGGCTTTCAAATCTAAGTGTCTCTCATGTTGTACCTGTCTCTCAGGTTAGATCACAGGAAAGAACCCAAGAAGCTCAATGTATGAAGCAGATAGAAAACTGTAAAAAGAAGAAGGGAAACGTATTTAGACATGAAGAAAGGATATCAAGTTCAATCGTTTCATAGGTATGTCTATTGTTGCTAAGCACATATCCTGAAGCTAAGTACTGCAGTTTAAAGAAAGGCCACAGGAGGAAAGCAAACTTGGCAACCTGACAAGCCTTATTTTAAAAAGAAAATAATTCTGATTTTTTGATAAAGTTACTGTTCACTGGCAAAGTTATCCTCTCATAATATAATACTGTTATCATAGCCACCTGTTAGTCTTAGGCACAAAGGTACATTTTTAGCCTGAAGATTCATGAAAAACAAATCTCTACAAATCAATATAGTAAGGAGCATTACAGACAGACAACTGACCCTCCTGAAGTCATGGTAGACTCTAATCCAGTCAAGAATATACTTGACCACCCTTCAACCACACTCTTCCAGAGGAACTTCTTTCATTCACTGCCCAGTCTGGCAATCCCTCTAGATGTCATGCAGAAAGGCAGAAAATAAACTATCCTATTCCCTGGTGCCAGGCTGGGTTGGGGGCTCAGATGCAAAAGCTCCTTTGCTATCATGCTTTTCTTCTTAATCCAGATCCAGAGCAGAACAAGACTGAATGTTCTGTAAGAGTTCCGCAAAACATAATCAGAAACAACCATATGCACCTGCAGATCCTCACGTTGTAGCCAAAACAGACTACAGAATAGGAGGCATCTTAACCCACAGCAAAACATAGCAACAGTAACACTGTCTTGAACTGCAGCCACTCTGTGCACCCTGCATACAAGCAGGATATACAAAGAACTCAGTAATATCACAACAATTTAGCTGAGAGTGCAAAAAGACCCATTTTCATCTTCTCAGGGAAAATCCTGGTTTCCTAAGAAGCTGGAAGTCCATGATGTGGCATATGATAAAATATTTTAACTGATTGTACATTACCATTAAACTGGTCTATACAGAATATATTTATCTTTCACAGATCTTTTTTTCCTTTCCATTATAACCATTACATACCTTTTTCTCCTCATCTTTACTGTAATTCCTGTTTATTAGAGATTCAAAACAAAACTACTCAGGGTGGAGGGTGCATTTTCCTTTGTTTTGTCCTTAAGGTGAAATATATTTTTTTTTACCATAATCCATCTCCTCTATTAAATTTTTTGAAACTGTTTCCTCTCCTTAATTGTTGACAGAGTTTACCTATGCCTATGTAATTTGCTCATTTAAGTTTTTAACATTAATGTGAATGGAGCTGTCTTTTCAAGCCAACTTGAACTTTTACAAAACTATGCAGTCCTTCTGGGCTTTGCTTTTTCTTCAATGTTCACACAGTAGCAAATAGTACACAGTATGAACAGCTGAACTATTCTCACAGTGATTACATCTGGCTTACTGTATCCCATGCATCTTGCATATTTTAACTGAAGGGCACCAATGATCTCCAGCTGATCATTGATACTTTTAAATCAGTACATAATGATAATATTGAGTTCTGAATGGAGTCCTTCGTAAATCTCAGCATGTGTCTTTATGTTGGAATAATTAAGCTACATCTGGATACAAGAAGCAGATCAGAACACCTCTCAATGGACTGTGCAAGAGACAGTGGACAGAATACTCTATAAGAGAAAATGCCCTTGAAGTTACTTTTTAGTTAAAAAATCCTACAGGTATTTGGAAAATAATTATATGAAATGCATAGCTTTATAATAGCCATGCATTTAAGCAACAAGGATATTTCATTCAAAGGCTCCTGAGGAAAATACTACGTTTTAAGCCATCTCTTTTTCATTAGTTTTGCTAATAAAAGTTCAAGCATGCAACCAAGTGTCTGTGCTCTACTAAGCATCAGAAGGTATGGCATAATGCAATATCATGTCCTACACCTCTAAGAAATATTTAATTAATTTTGGAAGCAACACATTATTCAACATTAGATTTGGAGGTGTGCAAAAGAATAGCAACATATATCAACTTTGCTACATCTAGTCTTCGTAAATGGTACCAGTGAAATTAATAGTCACATGAAGGAGAAACTTTCCATTAAAGTGGGTAAGGAAGGCAAACAGTGACACTATTTTTCAAATTTTGAATGAGTTTGAAAGGGGAAAGAAAAAAAGTTAGTTAGACATTTTCCAGTGTCTTCCTTCTCTAGGTTTTTCAATAATGTGAAAACACATTAAAGTCTGTTTATTTTCATGGCAGCTCAGGATATTTTAAAGGTACAAATGATTAAAAAGAAAATTTTATTAAAATGATCTTTTCTGTCCCTATTTCAACATTACACAGTTTCTTAAACTCACTGCCATGGAATCACTGTCACATATTCACATATTTTAAGATAGAAAGATTGACTATTTAGGCCAAATCTTTGAACAAATAGGAAGAAGAATAACCAAGCCATTTTTAATCTCCACCTCCCAAATTTATTTCAAAATTAAATTACCCCTTTTTTTCAAGTCATTTTCTGGCAGTGTCTGGCAAAATATAAAATAATATAAATAACCTAAGTCAGCCAAAGCCACAAAAGTTGCCTTTTGCTATTACCTGCACTATTTTTATGCAAGTTTGTATGAGATTCAGTCTTCACAGATGAATCAACTGTTGGATAAAAACCTAAAAATTGCTCTGCACGAGAGCGGCACATTCAATGCAAAGCCAAAGAAATATGATAACAACAAGAATAAAAAGCAAATTTTAACTTGCTATATAGTGGAAAAAATTACATAGAACATCACAAAATGGTTCCTCAAAGTTCCTAGTCATTGCACTTCAATCTAATATAGAATTGAAAGTTACCATCAATCATGGTTGTCAGTAATCAGTAGCATGGCTTAGGAAGAGAAATTGATAGCAAGCGCAAAATGTAGGCATCAAATATTCTACGTATCTTGCTGTTGCCAGTTTTGTCTAATATATTAACTTTTACGGTACTAAATAACAACAAAAACTTCTTGAAAGAGTTCTTTAAATAGCAAACAAGCAAACCTTTGACATTGAATTAATACAATTAAAACAAGCAAGTCAACTAGTACGTGTAGTGTAACCAGGTGCTATATTAATACTTAGAGAATAGTTTTAATCTTTGAAAATGCTTTCTTTTGTGGCAAATTTGATTAAAAGTTTAATATATTAAAGTTTTAATACAGTTACTTCAGGGAAAGCGGAATCTGGTCTGCACATCATGAATGACAATCAAGTATGATGCAACACCAACCCAAAAAATAAATATGGGGACACCAGGTAGTAGGCAGTAACAATCAAAGAAGGATAGGCAGAACTATAAATTGAGTTTTCAGATAACGAGTTACCTTTTAAGCTGCACGGGAGATACCCTGGGATATCAGCGAGATACCCAGATCTGAAGGGTAGCTTTGCCAGAGTGAGGCTCATGCACTGGTCCTGGGTACACTCATCCCTGTTGTGCAAACTGCAGCTGCTCTGAGAGTAGTTGAGGACTGAAAAACAAAAAACATAAAACAAAAATAAACAAAAAAAACAGAAGTAGAAGGAATTTGAGTATGCAGGGTGGTTTGTGGGCATCTGAAATCTGAAACTCACCAAAAGACTAGAAATAATTTAAAGAGGCTTCATAACATACATATATTTCTCAAAGCTATCCCAAATACTAGAATGGTGCATAATCAGGCCCATCAGTTAGGAAACATAACTAAATCAGTTGTAAGAGATTCACACAAAGAGCACAGCAAGACAAACTGCACTACACGAGTTCTTCGGCTTTACAATCAATAATACAATAAAATTTAATAGCTCCTTCGCTCCTAACCATGACACTCAACAAGACAACTCCATGTCCTATTAATCTAAAAGCATACAACTGGCTCTTCAGATCCCATCTGTTTGGTCAAAATTTAGCTAAAGATTTTTTTT
Organism: Psilopsiagon aymara; assembly: GCA_024733675.1. NCBI lineage: Eukaryota > Metazoa > Chordata > Aves > Psittaciformes > Psittacidae > Psilopsiagon > Psilopsiagon aymara. Next base: position 13,013 of record JANRGW010151920.1, read on the forward strand.
AAGTAGAAGAATAACTTGCTAACTGCAAAGATATCCAATGAATTTCAAAAGATATGTGTATCAAGAATTCAGCATTATTATTTATCAATTTTCTATTTCTACTTAAATCAGTATGGTCAAACTTGAGTTCTATGACAATAGAAAAATTGTCTTATTAAGCAAATTAATATCCATCTCATATTGGTGGAATTTGTTCTTCCCATGGAATTTGGTTAAACAACAATAATGGCCAGTCACAAATTTAAGAGCTTACAAATCTTTAAAAAGAAATCCCACGAACTATGGGAAGAATGCATATTTTATTTTTATTTCATTTTGAAAGCACACAAGTAGAAAACAAATCAAGTCTGTATTAAGAAGAAATTAATTTCCAAAATTCATACATTGCTTGCAAAGATTCGTTTCATTAAGTCTCAAGTGATTCTTCCAAACCAATGGGAGAACCACTGAAAATATTCAAGGGACTTTGACTGGAAATGCTGCCCAACTTTCAAATGTTGATTTGCTGAAATTACAAAGTGAAGCATTTTCTCCAATATATGTCATCTCCTTGTACTAGTTTTCTGCGTATAGATACAGAACGATGAGAAGTAATTTCTGTATTACTGTTATGAACATTTAATTACAAGATATATTAACACTCTCTTTGCAAATTCATGGTATCTAGGAATACAAAATGAACTACAGTGAATATAAGTGACGTGTAAATAAAAATTCATTCCGTCCAAAGAGATCCATATACAACCGACTAACACAGATGCAAAGGAAATCTTTAGTCTTGTGCCCTCCTCTAGAAACACCATCCATCTATCCTGTCAGACAGAAACAGGCCAGAACACTCTGTAAAATCACTGTTTATAGTCTCTGGAGATAGCCCTCTTCCTTCCCAAGACAGGTTAGTAGTACTAAACATTCCCACTCTACATTATAGGACAACTGGCAAAGTTTAACTAAATTTAATCTTCATGTATCTTTGAGACTGGGATCCATTAGCAGTTAATGCATCAGCTGGCCACTAGCAGGAATGTTCCACAAGTTACTCAGAGAAGGAAGTAAGAACAGTGAATTCATTCCACTTCACAGTGGTGAAAGTAACTGAGTAATGTGAGGCAAAGGAGTACACGATCCAGAACTTGAAAGTCACAGAGTAAACATCCAGAAGGGGCACATAGCTGTCTATTTCCTATTACACCACTTTGAATTGTATCATTGTAACAGGCATTTTAATTTTATCAGTAACTTTTATATTGAGCAGAATAATTTATGTTTTGCCAGACAATACTTTTCCAAGAAAGTATCTGATCATGATTTGAACATACAAATCATACAGAAATCCACTTAGTAAATTGCATCATTGTATGGTAGGGCCCACATGTCTCACTTCAGGTTCCAGTTCACCATCCAAGCTACACCTTTACAATGTTCTACTTTCATCTGCACAGTGAGTCACTGCTAAATCCCCTTTAAAAAAATATATATGCATATCAGGCTTTCTACAGCTCTCAAGGTAGCCATTTTCTTCACTACTGGTATAATCTTGGTAGTTCTTTTCTGCATCATCTCCTACTTTTCCATATCTTTTAAGTAAGTGATATCAAAATTGCATACAGTAGTCTACTAATGCCATTTTACAGAGATTTAAAAAAATTCTTAATTGCCAGTTTGCATGACTACGGTTGACACCAGCCTCTTTACCTCAGTACTGATCTGGGGGCTCACAATCAGATCCTCATCCACAGTAACAATCTTCTCCACCCTAAGACCCAGTTTTCAGACCACCATTCCCCTTCTCTCACCTTGTTCTTAGCTATAAGAAGCATCAGCTGGGATTAATGCACATGTTTTTTAGAGGACTACACCAGCGGCAACCAGCATTTTGTTTTAGACAACTCCAGATGATTGTCCTTGTCATGCTTATTTCCCAGCTTGTTAGCCTTTTTGCCATCATGTATTTCGTCAGCAGCTATAGCACTGAGATACAGACATGGCTTGTGATATTGTCAGCTAATTCACTACTGTCAGAATGCCCAGGTAATATATATGAAAACCTGTCTTTATACATAATATCATACTTCTGCTATTTAAATCTTAGCAAAGTCATACAAAATCAGTCTTTATGATTGGAATAAAAGTACTGGCAGCTGGGAACTCTCATTTTTTACTTTTAATTACCAGGTGAGTAACACAACCATCTATTGGTATTGTGGTTCTTGTGCACAGTCACATTAATAAAATTGTTTAATTTGGGAGGCCACTTGGCCTTTCCTTCAGTATCTGGTACACATTGCTCATTTTGACAGTGTGTTTGTTTCACATTTGCTTCTGAGCACATAATAATCACTTCATTCTCTAAGTTCTCCTTTTATAAATAAAGCAGGAAAAGCAGTTTTGCTTGATTGAAATAGAAATTTACATCAGTAAAGCTCTTTGGGCACATATAAGAATAACTATGTTTTGTTCATGCCCTCAATTTCTTTTATATGCAGATTATTCATTTATTTAAACTAAATGTTTGAAATAAAATATGCAATTAATTAACCTGTAACAATAGCTTCATTGTGAAATTTATTTCTGAGGTAGTTAGGGTAAAATTGAAAAAAAAAATTGGGGGCCATCAAGACCTCTGTTATCCTAAAACTCTTATGTCTCATTTAACTAAAGAGCAAATAATGAGATGTAGGCATTTACATAATTTAAATTTATGTAAAATATGTGACTATTAAAGCAAAAATTAATATGAAATATTTTGTTCAATGGCAAGAAATAGTGCACACCAACCCTGTAATTTCACAAGACACAGAAATCAATCTTTCTATGGGCTCCCAATGGGCCAATCTGCCACCCCTTTTTCCTGCCCTTTGCCTTGCATAAGATTCACTGCGTATGGTCTGACATCACTGAAATCTGATGAAAATAGGTTTCCCGTCTTTTTGGCACAGTAATTTCTCTGATGGATCAGTGTGCTATGATTTAGCCCACTCAGCAGTAACATGACCAGTACAGCAAATGCAAGAGAGCAACAGGAGCATCCAGTTTGGAAAATGAGTGATCACCTCTTGGCAGTGCAGTCTCAGGTCAATAGGTAAGCTAAAGCTTACTGTGACACTGCATTTGTAAACAAAAAATAATCTATCTTTTAAAGGGAACAGCAAAGCTATCACCTGTATAACAAGGACTTCAGGAGAGCAGACTGTGATCTGCTTGATAGGGCACCATGGAATAAAGCCCTGGAGGGAGAGGGCCCAAGAAAGCTGGTTATTATTCAAGGATCACATCCTCCAAGCTCAGGAGCAATGCATTCTAGCAAAGGAAGTCGGGCAAGAATGCCAGGAGGCCTGCCTGAACGAACAAGTAGCTCCTGGAAAAACTAACAAAAACGAAGACTACACAGCACGGAAGTAAGGACATGTAGCCTGGAAGGAATACAGAGAAATAATCTGAGCAGCCAAGGATCGGGAGAGGAGAGCTAAAGCTCTGACAGAATTAAAACTAGCCACGGACATCAAGGACAACAAGAAAAGCTTCTGTAGGTCCATCAAGGATAAAAGGAAGATGAGGAAAAATGTGGGGCCCCTCCAGAGGGACAGAGGAGACCTGGTTACCAAGGACATGGAGAAGAGTGAATTATTCAACGACTTTATTGACTTGGTTTTCATCTGCAAGAGCTCCAGATACACTGCCCAAGTCATGGAAGGCAAAGGCAGGGACTGGAAGAATGAAGAATGATCCAACGTAGGAGATCACATTAGAGAACATCTATGGAACCTGATGAGATGCATCCATGCATAATGAGCGAAGTGATGGATGAAGTGGCTAAGCCACTATCCCTCATATTTGAGAAGTCATGGCAGTCTGGCAAAATTCCCACTGACTGGAAAAAGGGAAATATAATCTACATTTTTAAAAAGGGATAAAAAGAAGACCTGAGGAACTACAGACCAGGTTGTCTCATTTCAGTGCCCATCAAGATCACGGAGGGATGTGGACCTGTTACGGCGAGTCCAGAGGAGGACCACAGGATGCTCCAAGGGCTGGAGCAGCTCTCCTATAGAGGCAGGCTGAGAAAGCTGGGCTTTTTCAGCCTGGAGAAGAGAAGGCTCTGGAGAGATCATAGAGCAGCTTCCAGTATGTAAAGGGACCTACAGAAAAGCTGGAGAGGGACTATTTACAAGGACATGTAGGGATATGACAAGGAGGAATGGTTTGAAACTGAAAGAGGGTAGATTTAGATCAGACATAAGAAAGAAATTCTTCACTGTGAGGATGGTGAGACACTGACATAAGTTTCCCAGAGAAGTTGTGGATGTCCCATCCCTGGAAGTGTTCAAAGCCAGGTTGGCTGGATGGGGCTCTCAGCAACCTGATTTAGTATGAGGTGTCCCTCTCCATGGCAGAAGGGCTGGAACTTTACATCTCTTCCAGTCCAAACTATTCTATGATTCTATGCAGGTGAGTTTGAAGAAGAAATAATTAACTTTCTTTAACCCCCCTTCGTAGACTCCAGTGAAAGGGGCTGTAAAAACTAATACCTTCCTCCAAGAATTTCCTCCAAGCAACAGAGGACAAGATATGAAGAAACTTCACAATCCGAACAACATAATCCATCTTCGAACAGCACTGTCCCTGTCTTCATGGACACCATTCTGCACAGTGTTATCCCACATGACAGCCAGTCTTAAGTACCTACAAGAACAGAGCTAATACTGACTTCTAGCTTCAATGCATTATAAAAAACATATACTTTACCTTAATAAAAACATCACCTTCAGCTGGCTGTGTTTCTTCTAAGCCTTACAAACAAGCGTAAGCATCAAAAGTCCATTCTACCCATGAATCTTGTAACAACGTAGCATAGCCGATTAACCACCCCTTTGGTACAATACCTTAATACCAGACCTATTTTTGATGTAAAAAACATCAGTACAACATTTTTTTCTGATTACAATGTTCACCTTTATCCAAAGAATTACATCCTGCAAACAGACTTTTGGCTCTTGTTGTTTTAGTTATGTTTTCACCTAATTTAGTCGTGTTCTATCAAGTATCTCACTCAAACGTTTTAAAGGGCCAAAGGAAAGCACTGCTAAAAAAAGATGCATAGGATAACACAGTTAATTTCTGGAAGTCACTGAATGTGAAAGATAACATGAATATCAGATAGCATGAAATAATACCCAGGAGACAATACTGCAATATAAATGACAAACAAGTTCTTGATAAGAAAGCTAGATATTGACCATATCAGGCTAGATATTGACCATACAATTCTTCTTTGGCTATGCAGATAAGACTGAAAAGAACAGAATATTAGCTATTAGAATGCCTTACTGGCCTTGTTAGGAAAAGTTTGTACAGAGCACAACACTTAATGCAAACATGGCACTGTAACACTTCTGATATGCAGCTAAGTTTTTTAACAGCAGCAGCTGATATTTGCAAGTTTGTATCAAATGTAATGTGTAAGATTTGCCCAAACTGCCATTAGAAAAACAGAAAAATTTTTTCTGGGTAACATCTTCAAATATATACTGTGCAGAATATCATTATTATTCATTAGTTACACTGAAAAACCATCAGATGATGTATGTTCTCTCAGATTTGTATTAGAGGGACCATATAGTTCAGTTCAAAAGCATACTCTTTCATGACACTTTAAGAGAATTATTTATTTGCAATTACTGTGCAGAAGCATACATATTCTGGAATAACCTTTCTGAAACACATGCAAATTGAAAAAATCTTATGGATATTCACAGCTATTAGAAACTTAATATTATCAGGGAAAAAGAAGATATTTCTTCAGCTCCTTTTTTGTCCCTAAAATATAACTTTTTTTACACTGTTAAGAATCTATGGATGTTGTTAATACAAAGATAGCTACAGATCATGTTATGATTATAGCATCCTGTTGTAAGAAAACATGTATTTAAAGTTCAGTTATAGATCTGAGATGTCCTCCTGAAAATGCCTGAATCACTATTACCGTTTCTGAAAATGAAAATTCTCGGTAAAACAAAAACCAACCCTACAATACAGTGACATAACAGATACAGTAAGAAGAGATGTTTATTTACACACTGATTAGTTGATTCTTCACACTCTTTTTATCAGAAGAATCTAGTCATTGATCATTACTACCTAGTGGTATAGCCAATACAAAATGAGCATCAGGAGCCATCTTATGCATGCAACTTGGCCAGAAATCATAGCCTATAAAGCCCCTAAATCCTTATTCAAAGTCAGGTTTCCTGCTTTTGCATAGGTTGCAACATAAAGTCAGATCAATGTGCCTACAACACTCTTGCATTAAAGTTATTCCCAGATGGCTCAAAACTTCTTGGGTAGTTTCGAGTAAAAAGTGGCATGCAAGTGAAAAGAACTATCATCATTGTAAGTAAAATCCAATCCCTGACACAACTTAAATGACCATTCTTGTCCTGAGCTACATCAAAACATGTGAACTAAAAGAAAACTCAAGTTACTTGTATCTAATTGCAGCATTTTATTGAAACTTTTATCATCTGGAATCCATATGGGTCACACTGTCTTAATAAACAGTAACACATTTTATTTTGGTTTACTGAAAATTAACAGGGCATTTGGGAAAATACCATTATTGTAAAAGCCTGTTTCACATTTGTTTGGCAATACTAGAGCTATCTAAGTGGAAAACAAGAGAACCATTTTTGGGGTTTTTTTTCTCTGTTATTGATATTAGGAGAAAACAATGCAGATGGTAACATTAATGATACCCTATATCCTTGACAAAGATGAAAGAGGTCAAACAAAGTTGTAATGGGCTTAAACATATGAAACAGCCATACTGAATTGATTAGCTCAGTATTCAGACACAGAAACCCCAGTTTTTTCAAACAATAGTCCATGCTATAGTCCAATAGGTCTGCAAAGTCTCATAGCTTTGCAAAAGGCAGTTTTCTTAATATAGTCAGGCCTACAGCAAAATGCAGTGAAGGGCTATTTCTGTTTTGGCCTAGCAGACTTGAAGGGAAACTGGGAGAGGGGAGAGCAGACTGAATCATACAGCGTGTATCACAGTATCACACTGGCTACACAGTTGTGAGAGTACTGGCAGCAACCTTATTATACAGTTATGTTTTCAGAGATTTACAATTTAAACTCCATTATAAAAATGTCTTCTTGGCAAAAATGTAGCAAACAAGATTGTTCCAAAAGGGATTTATATTTTAATTAGAGAAAAATCAGTTCAGCTGTCTTTCTGGAGAGTCAGAGGGTTTGGCTAAGGAAGACAAACAAAACCAGATTTTTGGTGGTTTCTGTAGTTCTTTCGTTCTTCTTGAGGAATCAGTACTATGTCAAAGTAATAACCGTAGTGTAATAAGAACCATACCAAGAAATGAGGATTTCATTTGACAACTGATCAACACTGTCTTTAAACATAGTTAACATTATTCCTCTCTAACTCTGTAATCCAGATTCCTATCTTTCATTTCTTACATTTAACAAAAATCCCAAAATCTATTATCCTGCAACTTAGATTTTTTTAGATTTTTAGTTTTCTTGGCACTCCTAGGGCTCATGACCTCACTGTTCTCACTACTGCTGTGTTCATCAGAGCGGTGCAGATGCTAAAAGGCATGAAAACTCAGTTATCCTTTCCTTTAAAATCACAGGATTCCATAACACTGGGCCATTACAGTACAGCTGATTTCACATTGACTAATTATCCTGAGGGAAATCTAAGAAAAAGTGATATTCAAAACACAGTGATCCATAAGGACAATTCCTGGATTTTCATTACACTTTACAATACTGAAAACAACTTGATTCATTTCTGTTCTTGAGACAATTCTCCTTACCCCGCAAGAAAAATTCACACAGCTAATTGTACTGAAGTCAGTAGGGCTGATACTGAGTAAACATTATTTTGTGTGCTTCAGGTAACTATCTCCTTGAACTGAGGACAAAAATAGGACATGAAAAAAATACAGGGAATGCAGTGTCCATTTTCATGCCGGTTTACCATTATTTCTCCCATGTCCAGAGCATAATCTGTGGGGTATATTGGCTTACTCTCCCATCCATTTAGAACCTTCTTTGAGACTATTAACAACAGCAGGGAGGCATCTGAGAAACATACTGGCATTCAACTTTCCAGCTTGCACCCGCTGCAAACAGGCTTCACTAACTCTTCAAATGACCCAATGGTCGTAAGGGCACCTATTAAGGCATCTATATGATCCCTTAAGAAAATCAAAGGTTTTCAATGGAAACTTTTCAACAGCTATGAATATTTCCTTAATGCCCCAGAGCAAAGAATTAACTTTTCTTCCAGGTAACATAACATACACATTAGAAATAAAGGCACTGAGAATTACAAGAAAGGAAATTTTCTTTCATCACAAAAGGAAGATGAACAAAGAACTTTAAATCAAGAAACTGAAGAAACAACATTATTTGCATAAAACAAACAAAAACTCCCAACAAACAAAGAAATAAAGAAAACAAGCAAAACCAAACAAAAAAAAAAAAAACAAACAGGCTCTCAGAAGTCAAAGCATCAGCAATTTGGGTTCTCTGCTCATTGCTCAAGTTAACAAAAAAAGGCATGAGGAGGGCAATATACTCTGTCATCATCTTTAGTAACATACAAGGCAAGAGAAAAAAGACAAAAACCCTTGTAGCCCAGTAATTAGGTAAAGATTCACCTTATCTTATGTACAAAATACCTAAATATGTTCAAAAAAGAAAGCTGACAAATTATAAGTAAAGGTTTTAGAAATGCATGTTTATTAATAAGTTTCAAGCTGGAGGGCTTTTTTAGTACTTTTGTCATACGTGTAACATGTGATCAAAGACACTTCCTTTTCCCATTTCTCGAATGTTAAGTATTTGTGGGCTTAGGAAAGAAATTCATCTAATTCATAGCAGGACAGAAAGTAGTGCTTGTTACATCACATAATTAAGGCTAAAGTATCAGAAATGGAAACAAGGGGCACAGAGTGTGATTTTCTAAAGACATGATGACTTTTTTTGAAGACTGGGAAAAAGTCCCCAAACCATTCCTCTCTATGCATTCAGATGCGCCAACCTCTTAATGCATTCCTTAATTTTATTGGCCGGCATGTTTCCCATCTACTTAAGAATAAGCAGAAGGGAGCAAATTAATCCATTTTCTCTACTCAGGCACTGTTCTTCCTCCCGCCCACCTGAACAGTGCCACAAAACTGTGCTGTTTTCAGCAGAGGCTGAAGACATTCCCTCTTCTTACACCAACAGCCAGAGGGGTTCTCTTGCCAGCGGCCCCTTGCATTCAGGGCCCCAAGGCGCTCGTAAGTTTGAATGGTCCTGACCAGGCCTGCCTGCCATGATCCCCCCCCATGGATCTGGGGGCCCATTTCAGATCACCTGGGGTCTTCAGGTGCAGCAGTGCCTCTGACTCTACATGTACCATGCTGATCCTCACCCTGTAGGCTGGCATCCCTCCTTGTCCTTGGACCTGTCCCATCACTATGGCCTAGCCCTAACCCTGGCCTGAAGAGCGTCTTCCCATCTTGCCTTCAGACCTGCCTCATCACCACTGACTTTCCTGACAGACTCTGGGCTGCCCCCAGCCTTCCCTTCTCCCTGGCCAGGGCAGTGGGACTGGCCCTGGCTGCCATGCTCTGCCCCACCAGCCCTGGGGAGTCCCCACCACTCCCGGCCCCACATCGCTCAGGCAGCTCAGCAGCACTCTTGCGCTGAGCAAGCGCCTGCCACCATGACAGGAGCAGCCTGGCCTCTGCCCATGACCAGTCCCAGCCACAGCCCACTAGCAGTCAGTATCAGTTGCACAATTATAGATCCTGCTCTCCACAGAAACACAAGGGGAAAAGCAGCTTTTACTCGGGATTGTACACTCCTGCAGCAGAAAAGGAAGGCAGCAAAAGCTGAGGGAAAAGTGCCCTTGGGGCAGCACCAGCAGCCTCAGGAGGGCTCTGCCTAGTGGTCTACCTACTTGAGAAAGCCCCTCCATGGAAAGATGAACAGGATTTACCTCAGCTGCGGCACGGCCAGCTGCCAACTGCGCAGTCAACTCTAAACAGGAGAGCTGAGGCAAGACAAAAGCTGCTTGAAATAAAGAGGCATCGGAGCAGTCACGAGTCAGCCACCTCTGGGTGTACTCCTTTATTTGTGGTACTTCTTTCACTTTTGCATTGCAGGAGTCCTCATGTGATCTAAATAGGCTCCAGTTTTCTGCTTCTCCCACACCAACAATATACCTCCTATTTTCAGTATTACACATCCTGTTTCAGGAAACCAGCACTACATACAAGACTGCAGGACTGTCAGTGGAATGAGACGAAATGCCAGGCCGGCAGAGGCATGCACCAGCAACAGGGTATTAAGTCTATGTCACTGATATCCAAGTGACAGATCAGATCTGTAAGATGAGAAAAAAAAGATAGGTGTATCAGGGCAGTATTTAATGAGTAACTCCATTGGGACATTAGAGCAGGTCCCAAGGCTGTTCCCATTCCACATTCAGTGCGAAACTTCAATTGTCAAAGCTTCCAACTATTAAAATCCCACAGATTCAGGAAAAAGAGACCACCCAGCTACAGTTACTCTGAAGAGGTGACCAGGAAGGAGAGAGTCTGAAACCAAACCCAATACAGGATTTTAAGATGAATGACTCTAAACATCATAAGCAGCTCTAAGACCAAAATGAGAGCAAAACCCCAAGGTACCACCAGGAAAACTCAGCTGCGACTTCAGCAGAAGCAATTTTATCACGCGAAAGGACTGGCCTCCAAGATGGAGGTGACCCAGGTTAGTCTGAATTTGGATTACAAGAAAGGAGCTTGTGGCAACAGTTGTGAACATCACGCTCAGTGAGTTTGGGTATGTAACGTAAGAGAGGAACAGCAGGTTAATTGAGAAGATAGAAGAGGTTTTACTTAATGAATGCAACGGAGAAGGCTGTGCCTACTTTATGACAGGGAATAATCCAAAATAAAGCAAGAAAATTGAGCAAGACTGAGGCAAGAGAGATCAGAAAGTAAGCCTAAATGTAATCCATGGCTGGAATAAGAACAACAAATGAATGAATAAATTAAAATAAGAGAAATCTCAAAATTAGCAGTAAGGTAGAAGAAAAACCACTGCAGAAATATTTCACATCTGCCATCAACATAAAATATACAGACTAGTTACAGCAAGAATATTAAAAAAACAAAAGGATGTATTGTGTCAACTATAATTAAATGGCAATGGACATAACAACAGGCAAAGGGACACTAAATCTGAAAAACAGCAAAAATAAAGAACATAAAATTTCTTTTTAATTAAAATGGATTCATAGTGTCACCAAGTAACTTGCTCTTTAAACTTTACCAGCCATGTAATAATAAACTGCAAGAGTATCAACAGATCTCTACTGTGCTTCAAGCTTTTACTCTTCCTGCTCATCATTACAAGCTGGGAGAGATCTTGAAACAGATCATTATAGCTGAAATATTTAGCCTTGGTTTTCTTTACCTACCCCCCCCCCTTTTTTTCTTGCTTAAAAAACCCCAACTTTCCCCTAAATTGTAAGCGAGTCAGAATATCTAAACATGCACGTATTCTCCTTGCTGCTAACAGACCTGAATTTTTTCTCACTTTCAGCTTGCACAGATTTATACTTCACTCTTATTTTTTCCCTGAAGCAACATCAGCATTGTCTCCATTTTCCAACCAGCCCACTCCTGAATTCTTAGCACCTCCTTCTCAGGCAACAGCTCACACTGGGCCTTCTGCAATGCTGAAACATTAACCTATTTTTCCCCTTTGGCAAAAGAAACACTGGGGTTCTCTGGAGAGCACTGATTCAGAAATTTGCTCTGTGAATGACTTCCTGAGGTTCCTAATTAGGTATGTTGGAGAAGTCACTGAAATCGTGGACTTGTATGTCCCAGAGAAAACCCAGGCCACTCACATTTCAGCCCACAGGAAAACCCTTATGAAGTGGAAAATAAGTAGCTCAAGAAGAAAAGGCTTTTTTTTTTTTTCTTTTTTTTTTTTTGAGATATACAGTTTAGCTTGTTTGTTTTATACTGCTGACGAATAAGCTATGAGAATTCAGCCGAGTTGAGACTGGCAATTTTCATAGTCCTCTATGAGTACTTTAGAAGCTATCACAGACAGACATTAAATATGACAATATATTTTCTGCATCAAAAGGCCAACAGAAGGATAAACATGACTTATTGTGCAAGAAGGAGAAATGTTAACCATTTTTTCTTCAATAAAATGAGCTCCTGACATTTTGGAGAAGCAAGAAGGTATATAAATACATACCTTTTCTATAGCTTTGGGTAACATGGCTTAGTGGGAGGTGTCCCTGCCCGAACTAGAGGATCTTAAGGATCTTTCCAACCCTAACTATTCTATGATTCTATGATTCTATAAATAGTCAAAGATTCAAGAGTGGCAACAAACTGGCACCAGAGGTTAAAACAAGCAAGAAAAGTAAATTAGCAAGCTACAGTCCAGCCAGTGTTGCTGAAGAAATACTGCAACAGCAGTTGATCTACTCAAAAAAACTCCCCTCCTTGAAACTAATAAAAATGGCAAAACTGGGCAGTTTCACACAGGATTTACTAAGAGAAGCAGCCATGGCAGGTGAATGCTAAAGTTAATGCTTAAGATCTCTTTTTCCCCATCATCACCAAGGAAACCACAGGATACCCTCATGCCTGCTAACACAGCATCTTTTATAGTCTTGCAGCTCACTCCATTTTTCTCTATAAGCAGAGTAGGCTTTTATGCTTTCAGACACACTGGTAAGGATTCTATTTCACTCTACAAGTACTTGGTAGGACAAAAACAAAGCTTCGAAACTGTTCCTGGATGAACAGCATTTCTTAGCTGCTCCTAATACCTTCTGATTAATCTTTGAGCAAAACTGCAGCCAGCACTTATACCTCAAGGGCAACAAACTCTGTTAATGCACTCTTTCAAGAGACCTATTATCAGCTTGAAATCTCAAATAGCAGACCCTCTCCCTGAGTAGCTCACATTACTTTTGGCCTTTCAGGCTCTAAGGGTGTGGTTTGATGATCAATTTAAATTGATCTAACTGTGGACCACTGCCAGGCAGACAATCCTGTAACTGTGCCTATGCAACGAGTTTGCACAACCAAGCATCTCGTTTGCTGGGATAGTTTTAGATCATTTCCAAGTCCAAGCCACAGCAGGACACCAAACAGAATGGCACTCCAGAAGAGGCAGAAATGTACAGCTGGCAATAAGGCCAGCACATACAGCCCAGACTTGGATCTGCTTGAACTTCCCATCAAACAGCACCCTACACTGGACATCTGGGTGGATTATTAATATGAGATGGAACAAAATATATTATAAACAGTAGAATCTGTGCCTCTTTGTCCCCAAAGGATCTTTAACAATTTCATAGCAGCTTTGAGCAAAACGGTAGTATTATGAGCTGACAGTGCAGAACTGGCTTTCATTATATGCTTCTTAGGTCAGTATGCAGAATGTTTTAAGCATCTCTCTCCCGTGACAACCCTGAGAAAAGCTCTGCCCACAATACACTATCACACTACAAATCACAACAAATGGTACTTAAAAGTTCAGCTGCTCAGAATCTGTTTTGTAGGTTTCTTTACTCATTTGGACATGCTGTCTTCTTTTTGCTTCATATCATTTTTTCCCCATTTTATCATGAAATAAAGTCAATGCAGTAAAAAAGCTTTAGTCTATTTCTACTTGGGAACTAATCAGACAAAGCTAATGTGAACGTTTTTGGATTAGCTCATCCCTAAACTCTTCTTTAAGTTTATAAGAAAGGCTCATATTGTCTACTTTTAAGGGAATTAGTAGATGATATAATACAGATACACCTGCTTCATTCAGTAACTAGATCTCAATTATGTACCTGGCAATTATGAGAAAGAGAAGTTTATCCTCATTTTTTTGTTATTTATTTAGGATATTATTGGGATTTTTTTCCCCTAATGCAGCCAAAGATATGATGATTCCAGAAGTCTTTGCATATGGAGTTAACACATTGCCTGACAAGTCATCAAACAGAAACAAGTAATAAAGCTCCAAGTGTTTAGTTAAATTTAATTTACAACTAAGCAAAACAGTGTTTATTGGAACAAAAAAGGTCATTAGTGCCTTACTAGGAAGCAATTAAAATAACAGATCAAAGCCATTCATCAAATCACAAAACAGATGCTAAGCTTTACTGTGAGAGATTTAGAAGCAATGGTGTATGTAACAGTGGAAGTCCACAAACTATGTTGCACCTTCTGTGACCATAGAGAAGTTGCTGAAAAACAAGATTTATCACATTCTAGATTTAACTGTGATTCTTCAGCATTCCAAATGCACTCATCCCACTCTGGAGACTGAGAGTGAAGGCAATGAACCAACTGAGATTCGGTTTCTGTTTTTAAGATGAAAATTATGCTAACTCAAAGAAAATATTTATCATGCTCTTGGCAAACTGTTCCAACCTCAACACTGAATTCTGCTTCAACAATATAATGAAAATCTCTACTGTCACTAGAAAAGAAGTGAATTGAAAAAAACCATCCAAGTTTTCAACAGTTTGAACAAAAACCTGTACTTTACATTTTCGCTTCAGCAATGGACTCAATTGAAAGACTCTTACTCTCTAAACAACAGATATAGTTTAATTTGCTCTACAATTTTAAATAAGTAGTGAAAAATAGCTGCAAATTAAAAGATAAGGCAAGGTTGATATTAGAATTCTGTTTCTGTTAGAGCCTCTTTGTTTCATATAGGTGTTGCAATGCATTGTTGAAAATCCCTGATAATTAATAGATATCCTCATTTCACGGATTTAGAAAATCTGTCTATAAAGATCTTAAAACCTCCCCTTAGAATAACACAGAAGCTCCATATATACAACTATGTCAGACTGCAAACACTGTTTCTCACATATAGCTCAACCACTGTCTTCTTCCCACCAGATTTGTTCAGAAATTACAGCGTCTGCCCAAATTGAACTGAGTCAGCAGTAGTGTAAAGAACCAGAACTGAGCTGCAGTTAAATAGCCCCAACTCGGCAAAAGTACTGCTGCTCATAAGCCTGTAGATGTCTTTTATTTGGGGGCAATTGCCAGCCCAATGCCCTGATTCAGACCAAGTTCAGCTCAGGTCCGATGAACAAATCTATCTGAAGAAGTGTCTGAATGGCCAGATCAGTGACAGGCACACCAGAAGGAGACTTGATTCATACAAGGCCTTTTAGGATTTATTTTCCAGCACTGATACTCTCTGAATTCTTCCATTTTTCAGTGTATGCTAGACCGCAGTACCCTGAACAAGACAGCTGACTGCCTGAGAGGAGAAAGAGACCCAAAGAAGCAGTGTTTACGGGGGGGGGGGGAGGAATATTTTCTCTTAGTTGCTAGGGTGATCAGCAAACAGGCTAAAGCAAGTTACTTGATTGCCCCTGTATTTAGCATGCAAAGTATAAATATTACTACTGGTCATAAGGTTATGTGATAGCAGCTGTTATTTCTACCCTTAGGGCAGATCCTCTGTCTGTACCAACAGCTAGCTCAAGACCCTCCTAGTGAAGATTCCCTGCTGTTTCTCACAAATTTTTAAAATCAAATTGGGAATTTGCTGAAGAATGCCCTTAAGCACATCAAGTGGGGATTCTCATTAACAAATATCAAAGGGAAACTCCATATGGTCTGCAAGCAGCTTTTAACCAAGCACAGGATTACTTACTGACTAAGAGAAAACAGTAGAAGCTACCAAATTCCTAACATCACTACTATTTCATCTCAATTTTCTCTGAGAAATCTTCATCTGTATTCTAACCCTGCAGGAATGAGATTAACCAACAGGGTTACACACACAAGACACTTCAGTGTAATAGAAGGACACCTGATCCGGTATCGGATATCTGTGGGAATTAGCTTGGGCAACAAAAGTAGTCTAAACATGACAGTGTAAGTCCCATGCAAGCTAATGTATTCTATTTCTTAGAGAAATCAATTAGACTATGCTAAGCTGAGTGCAGTCTGCTAAGCAGTCACAGGCAGATCTCTTCTGGTATCCAGCCTGACTTGTTTAAAATTAACTTGGGTATCCCTATACCAATTGTGCTGTGTAGCAAGATGATCAGATAATATAGTTGGACTGTTATCAATGTAATGAGAGATTTAACTTTTTACATCACAGGTTCTCAGTAACCTCATTAATAATAGTCACAGTTTTTTAATTTCATTTGTAGCACTAGGAATTACTTTTGGTCTGCATTAGTGTAATCCAAAGGCAGCAGATACCGTTACGTCTGTATCTTGTTACCTGTGGAAACAGAAGATGATACAACAGAATAAGAAATACCTTGCAGTAACCTAACTTGGGTAATGATCCACTTGATTGAAAGTCAGTGGTGAAGAAAAATCCTAGGGAAATATTGAGCTACATGACTGCTTTGTATGAGCCTTGGTTTTGACAATGTATGCCAGCATCACATCTCCAGAGAAAATTCCTCCTAATACTTCTTAAGGTTTTTGTTCACCCCATGTGCGTTCTGTACAGGGTTTGGCAGATTTTCATTTGCATATTGCAACCAGAAGACTCAATGAATAGAAGTAAAAGATAGGTTAAGAACATAAGTTTGCGTTGTTCTTTCAGAAGAGTTACCAGATTTACTGCTTCTTAAGAATTTTGGTGTTTTCTGCTTACATCTGAAGCTTTCAAATTATTTTGTCCTATCTGTGGGAGCTCAGTCCTTTTGCCTATTGACTGTCATCTTGCATTTCAGCCCACTCATTGACAGAGCAACTAGAATGCAGAAGCAGAAAAACACAGGACCTCCAGACAGACCATTGGTGTTCCTAGAAGTAACTGGTTCACTGGTCACAGTGCCAGCTGCTGATCAGAAAATGTAAAACTAGCCAGGCATTAACAGAAACAATGTAAAGACAGATGCACCATTTCTTTGCATGAAAGGTTTGTTATATTGGCTTTCTATGTTTAAATTTTCTTGTATTTTTCTCTGAAGGTAGACTATGGAAAGGATGAATGGAAAAAAAAGAGGAGGGGGAGGGAAAAAAAAGGTATTTTAAGAGCTGTACAGATTTGTTTTTCTATAACCAAGCTAACCTTCACCACTCCTTAAGCTTTAGGGATTCTATATGTAAATTTATTCTCTAACATAACATTTCACTTGTTCCTGAATGAGTGACACTCTTGAAGAATCCAGATG
Source organism: Psilopsiagon aymara (assembly GCA_024733675.1). NCBI lineage: Eukaryota > Metazoa > Chordata > Aves > Psittaciformes > Psittacidae > Psilopsiagon > Psilopsiagon aymara. The sequence continues at coordinate 30,237 of JANRGW010151920.1, forward strand.
CACTACTTACAAGTTAGCATTTTACTGCTAATACATTCTGCCACCCTTTACCTTCTAGTTTTACGGTACTCTAATTACAGACCGCAGACCATCAGTGGTCTTCTGCCACTGCAGCTGGAGGTCAGATTCCAGCAACCTCTAACTATTAAGACCTCCTGCTGAGTTACTAGTTATTAACGTAATGCAATTTTAGTATGGAAATAGCATAGAACTAATAAAAAGAATAACTATCAAGGAGAGGAGGAGACTTCCCTCACTCAAATGCATCTTCTTTAATAATGGTTCTTGGATTTGTATGTTCCTACTTCCTCTTAATTAAAAACCAGAAATCTGCAGTGCTTCACTGTGAACAAAAATTCTCAATAAATAAAAAAAAAAAAAAACACAGTAGATGCAGAAACAGTGTTTTAGTTTTCTGAGAAAAATGTCTTTCTACAGATTGATAGTAAGAAGACATCAGTGCAAAGATTTCTCATCAGTTCTATTTTATCCTTTTAAAAGTTAAAATAGGCAGTGACCTTGGTGTTAATAAAACGTTCCACTTATGGATATTTGATATGTAGAGTGAAGAACAAAAGGAACCAGGAGCTAAGGGCATTTTATTAGACAGAAAAAAAAACAGCTCAAGGTTACTACTACAGTAGCATTTCTGACTTCACTCTATCAAAGTCCACAGAAGGTAAAAGCATAAAAATGGCATACAGGAAATTGAGTTTGTTGAATAAGTTGCTGGCAAATAAGCCTTTGCTAAGAACCCTGTTAAGGAACAAACTTTACAACTGAGTTGGCTTGGAATTTTCTAATGAAATGTTGGGGGGTTTCCCATCATGGGATATCCATTAATCAAACCTGAAAGCATACACAGTTGCTTTGAAGAAATTTGCTGCAATAAAAGTTGCTGGGACAGGCTGTCCCATTTCATCATTTCCACGATGAAAAGTTGGGTTTTGCAGCTGAGAAGAATTTTTTGTTTAAAAGTAAATATTTTTAAATGAAAACTTAATTACATGTAAAATGATTAAATCACATGTAAAAAGTTTTAATATGGGAAAAAAAAAATAAGGAAGAAAGTTTTAAAGGAAAACAAAATATTCCAAAGACATTAATCAAGGTTTGGGACTGACATGCTGTTTGTCTCACTTCTAAAATTATCTGGGATTGGCAAGGGTAACATAACATGGCCATGCTCTAGGAGCTTCTGTGTCAGTCACAATGTATTACGACATTGCAATTTTTTACCAGAACTTTCTACTCACAATACTTTACATAAAATTCCCCTTCTATACCCTCAACTCCAGTCCAATAATGTACTGTCAATCAGTTTTACAGAGACATTGCAAAGGAGCTCATTCGTGCTTAACATCTAATCTAATCCTTTGTAAGATTATCTTAAATATTTGTATACCAATGTAAATTCAACCCTTAAGCCACAGCTGTTGTGAGAAACAGCTGAATCTGGTTCTGTCTTTGTCACTGCCTTTGGCAAACTGACATGTCCTTACCATGGTAGAATTTACTTTTACCCAAGCTCACTTTTAATAAAAAGAATCATTTATACAAATTGACGCAACATCTTTGTAGCAGAATTCTTAACAGCTCTTGATTAAAAGTTGCCTTTCTTCTGAAAGCTGCACATACTCTTCCTTCTACTAAATGATGCATTTACTTCTTGCTCAGTTACAATGCATATGGTTTAGTTAGTGTCTTTGACCACAGGAGGATCACACAGAAGTTCAGCTGAAGGCACTCAGGCTGCTTCCACCATAGTCACTGTATGTCAATTCTTATAGACAAAAGATTAAAACCTTCACTGCAATTTGTATGAATTCACAGCATGTGTTGCTTTGCTGTGCCACGCTCAAGCAGCAATACTAAATTACTTGTTTTAGTTAATTATACATTCATCAAAACCACAAATTTAGCTGCAGTATCACAGAGCTTGTCATGATTTCATACATCGCTGAGACACACAGAGGTGTCTCCTCAGGACTGTAACATAGTTCTGCTGCTTGCAGTGAATACCATGATCTTTTATATTATTACACTACATGGAGTGCCATGTACTGCAGCACAGTGTGGTGTCACTGCTGGGTTTATCCAAAAATTTGTCACAATTAAGGTGTAGCTCTAAAGCCTCAAGGGTCTAAGATGTCTTACCAGTGAGTGAGAGCCTGAGTGTCTGTTTTTTACTGAAAAGCCCACTGCATCACACTTTCGGAAGAGAAGGAGAAGAGTTTTTAAAATTTCTACCTGAATTTCATATTTAAATTAAGAAAATACCTGGGTTTTGGCCTTTAGTAAAACCTATGCTAGTCTCTTTGTGACAACCTAATTCTTCAAACAATTTGAACTTGTTTTCATGAGGAGGGTTTAAAATGCAAATTTGGTTCAGCATTTAGCCAGAAGAACCATTTACATATTGAGTATGAAAACCTGAAAAATGGAAGTTCAAACCACTTGAAATAACAGTGCTTTTCGTAAGACTGCTGCTTATCCACATCCCTTTAAACTACAGTTATATTAAATACTGATCATCACATCGACCTCTATGAAAATTATATACAGACTGCTCATTCTAAAATTTTTCCTTATTATACAACAATACATATTGTAACATTGAGCAAGAGTTGAATGCTGCAAATGAAAAGTATCTTGAGACTGAAATTCAAATGACAGTGGAATACACTGTTGGAAACACTTTTTAAATCTGAAGATCTATGAAATCAGATCCATGATAACTGCTAAGAGTTAAGAATATTGTATTAAATGCCGCAGAATCCACAGTCAAGGAAAAATTTATCAACCTTAGGCAAAAAAGACTTGGAGGGAAAGAAAAAGCACATGTAAAAATAAATAATGAAAGCAAAAAAGGGAACTTTGATAACAAGTGATATAAATTAAGAGTTAGAAGATTGCTAGAATGCTTGATGCTAATATCAATGAGAAATCAATGACCAACACAATTAAGGACAATAAGGATTTTTTCAAAGTACATTAGCAACAAAATGCATACTAACAGCAGTATTATTACAGTAATAGATTAATATAGTCAAATGGTCATTAAATTCAAGCAACATGGAAAGGCTCACAAACTAGCTTCATCCTGATTTTAAGAAAATTCCAATAGGAGTCAATACTGGCAAGAAAATAGACTCCAAACTAAAAGGGATTTAAAGAAGTAATACTGAGTAGCCACCGTGCTAAGACTGCTTTCTCAGATAGAAAAGTGCAATCCAAGAGCTGGAGAAAAGTTTATTTTGTGTTGTTAGCTCAGGAAATTCAGGGAACTTCCCAGAGAAAATGATGACAATTAATATCGCACCTGTATCTTAAAAAGTCAAGTGGTATTACCTAAATGAGTGAGTGGATATGATCTCAGTCACAGCCACAAGTAATCCTAGAGCTGCTTGTGTGTCACTTAATAAAGATTTAGAAAACTTGAGAGGAAGATCCAGGATTTATTAACTGATAGCTCTCAAAATACAATTGCAAGTGGAGAATCCTCACTGTACATGTGCTTTGACTTGAGTTCCTACAGAGACCAAATTTGAGTCAAATTATTGTTTAACATTTTTACCAGTCCCCTGTAGGAAAACACAGAATCTTCACCTGTAAAGCTTAAATGCAAAGAGGATTTTTGGCACAAGTTAGCAATGAAGAGAACAGCTCATTGATACAGAGCAGGTCATTCTAGTGAATGGGGCACAAAGAAATTATATTAATTTCAATATGGCCAAACATAGAGCAATAACTCTAGGAGAAAATAACCATAGGACACCTTTGCCTACTTCTGTTGAGCAGACAGATGTATTACACAATCTACAGCTGGAAGCTGAGAGGCAAATTCCAATTCAAAATAAAGTGCAGATTTCAACTGCAAGCTAAAAAGAAATAGGATAGCCGCCTTCCACTGGTGGTGGTGGATTCTCCATTGCCAGAACCAGTCAAATCACAGCTGGACTCCTTGCTTTAAGGCACAGAGTGTATTCACAAAGAAAATTAATTTAGGAAACATTTATGCTGTGCTGTCACCTTTCATATAATCCTCTTCCGAATACAAGGTGCAGTCAGGAGCAGGAACATTTCTTGCCATTCCTGGGCACACAGCCAATTCAATGGTCTTGATAGGATATAAATGGTGCGCAGCTCACAGCACTGGGCAGCATTTCCACTGCCAGTTTTATTTATAGTCTTGCCACATTCATTAAAGAAAGTCAGAGAACATCTCCAGCACAAGGAAAAGGGACAGAAAAACTAAATGTTAGCCAATATCACGCTGAAAGCTTCTTTTCAAACTCTTGCAACATTGTATATGGTACTGCTTGTCAAGAGCAAAATTCTGCCATCTCTACTTGCTCTTCCTTGAAACCAGGGCCTCAGATAAAATGTGTCTAGACAAATGAGAGTCAGTAGTTTATGTGCAGTCACCCAGAACTGATGCAGGCCACATCAGTGTACAGGAAGGGCAGACAGATATGAGTAAGGATTGTTGCAGATTCAGGACCCGTATGTATAAGGAACAAGAATTTGAAAGCACATGTCTACTTTCATGCTCACAGAGCTTTTCAGTGCAGTTTTGTAATATCTCTCGCCCTCTGAAATCCACACGACTTATAAGCTATTCAGTAGAAAACACCTATTAAAATCTGGATCATGAAACATTCATTAGTGAGGAGTGAGAAATTAACAACTTTGTGCATGGTAGGACAGTAGCTGCCCTTTTCCACTGCACAATCGCCACATGGGAGTTTTTGCTCTGCAAGCAGCTTTGAAAAGTATAAACTAACAGCCACTCCGCTGTAATGCTTACGTGTATTCTGAGGTACACAACTGGAAAGTTTATAAACTGACTGAGGAACACAAATTTCTGTTTGTTTTACAAGGAGGTAAATACTATTCAGTAAAAGTCAGCCTTCAGGGTAAAAACACTCTAGTGACATGCATTTTAGACCTGATAATCTAAGTGCACTCTGAAGACAATCAGCAGCTTACGGAGTCTGTGTTCTGTGTCTTATAAGAGTCATCTGATAAACTTCTTAATTCTGATTTTCTGAGCCATCACTGAGCCATTCACCATTCAAACTCTGTTTAACACTTTGACATTAGACTGTGCCTATGGGTATGTGCCAATCAAAATTGTAACACAGAAACAGATAAACCACAAGCACAAAATACTCAGAATCCTTATTACTGTAATTATTGTTGTAATTGTTTTAACAGATGTTAAAAAAAGAAAAACACAGCAAGAGCTGGAAGAGTAATAAAGGGATTAGATTCCACAGCCACATTTGTAAGCCTGACATAATGAGCAGAATCAACAGAGGATATAAGAAAAGATAAAAGAAACATCCTAAATCCTTACTGAAAAAGGCCAGAAAAGAACTGTCCAGATACATCTTATTTGTTCCTGACACTAAACTTTCATCCACCTTGAATTCTTCTTGACTGCCTTAAAAAGTATGTCATTGCTACCACTACATATAGTAGACTTCGGGCAATTGAAGAAAAGTGGAAACAGCCAGTAAAAGGCTTTTTCAAGCATTCTCCTCTCTCAAACAAGCATGAAGGACTGTTCAAATCTACTGTACCATCCTCACTGGCTATGGTAACAAAACATTTAATTCCCCACAGTTGTCAAACAACATGTTTAAGACTCATGAAAGCAACAAATGTTAAAAAGATAAGTTCTTTACCAACAAAAGGAGAAGCTCAGCTGTGAAGACCTTTGAAGGAAATGCTGCACCTCAGTGCCAGTATCTTTGATCTGCGATTGGTACCTCTAACAGAGGTACACTTGACACTTTAAATATTGATGAGATATTTGCTGAGCTGCCATTAAAACCCAAGGCTTCACTTTCTAGTGAAAGAAAGACACAAGCTTCAAAGACTCAGTAGGGGTCTTGATCTCAAGAGCCTTTAAAGAAGCTGAAAGTAAATCAAACTAAGGAAAGGGGGATCACCCCATCTTGGTTTGATATGGTATAACACCAGTTGTTATACACAATTGTTTGGAAGTATTATAAAGTGCAAAGCTTCTTTTGTAGTTACCATTCTTCTGCCTAGGGTTCTGGAAATAAAATCATCCTCTTTATATCAAGAAAGTACACATTAACAGGTAGTATAACTTTGTAGGGCTTTGTTCTTTGGTTGTGTGAATAACTGACTTACGTTTTACTATTTCTGAGACACATGAAAAAATGCCCTGACAGTTTAAAGTCTTGCAATCTTTATGTCCAAGTCAGTCAGTAAAAGGTGAAATTTCAGAGTCATATCCATCAGCACACCCCATGTAGATGAAATCAAAATGAGCATCAGAGGACAACAGAGCATTCAGTAGAGTTTTCTGGCCTACTCCACTGTGATTTCATTCATACGCCCATCATTATCATTATTACTGTACCTATCAGGAAAGGCATGCTACCTATGGAAATACTATCTAAGATAATGAATAGAAGTTAAGCTACCAGCTTACTTTTTGTCACATGAAAGCAGTTACCCTAATAGGTAAAGAATGCACAAGAGGAACTTTGGACTTTTGGTCTTAATTGTGTTACAGTCTGTAAGTCTACTGAAAGAAGTTAGGCATGAAACACTGTCCAAAAACTTAGTGTACCTAGACTTACATTGCTCTCTAGGGAAAGTGAAGCGCAAGTAGATGTTTCATTGTATTTAGCATTCTGATCAAGTGAGCAGTAAGAAGGGTGAACTTGTGGCCATTATCCCTGTATGTCAGGTGAGCAAGGAAGAATGAGAAAAAGCTTATTTCTCCATAGATTAAAGGGAAACACAGGTGAACTGCAACTCTGCTTCATGAGAGCATTGTAAAGTGCTCATTCAACCCTGTATGCTTTTCTTAAAGAAGTGAATAGAGAACAAATCTCTTCTAATATAAAAGACCAAGCTGCAATCACAAAATGCATCTTTCTAATTTTAAAATCAGTTACAAAAAGGAAAAATTAAAAAAATACTCATTTCAAAGACATTTGAAAGTTTCTGAAATGTTTTTTCAAGCATCACAAAGTACATTTGGCCAGGAGAGCATGACATTTTCCACAGCGAGAAAAGGCAATAGAAAAGTCACATTACTTCCCATTTAATTTCACATATTGTTTCTTTATTTTCTTCTCAACTTAAAAAGGGATGAAAAAAAAAAAAATCAGAGCACTGCCATCCAGTAAACTCAGAGACTCAACACTTCACTTTTTGCTATAATGCTAGGAAAGACTTATGGAATAAGTTCTGAAAATAAGATATATCCAAGCAAGCAGAGATGGTATTTCAATGTACCCACATGCAAGCCCAGATATTGTACATGCTCCTGCAGCAGCAATTTGTCTAAGTGTTTATGCACAAAACTAAGCACACATTGCAGTTACTTTAAGACACTAGATCATAAAAAAAAAACACCAGCTTCAACATTAGGGGATAAAAGTAAGTTAATTAAATCATTTTGACTGACATTAAATTAGAAGTCAACTGAGTAAAAAAACAAAAAAAAAGAGTTCAATTAATAATTTACTTGATGATAAAATGAAGATTAAAAATTATTTAAAATCATACCAAAGAAGAGACAATATTATCTGCATTTGATATCAGAGTGCTATGAGAAGCTACCTGAAAGAGCCACTTTAGTTAATTTTCTCTGTAGAACAGCAGAAAAATATGGATGTAGTACAGTAAGAGCAATATATTATGAATCATTGTACATTCAGAAGTGAAACTTGTTATTCTGCTTTCATATCCATTTTACCCTTAAAAGCTTTTTCTTTAAAGCAATTGCAATTTGTGAGAGAGCATATTTGCATTTAGAAATGGAAACACAGGTATGTGTTATATGTGTTATTATACAGAGCAGTTGAGAAACACTACAAATGCTTTCTTTACAATAGAAACCAGCTGCATTTTAACCGCAGTCACACCCTAAGAATGGCTACTCACACTGAAATTCACACCAGCGGCATCCTGGTATTTTTGAAAGGGCATTCGTACCATGCAATTAGCTTTTCAATTCCAATTGCACTAATAAAACCAAGAGCAAACAAGTGGGCAAAACTCACTTTTAATGTGCTAATCTTAAGAGCTTATCTTATTCCAACAGAAGACCATGCATTTTGGTAAAGATTTAGAGGTTTTTATGAGATCATCCCTCTACATTGGAAAACTAACTTCATTAACTCTGCTTACCAGAGAATTAAAAACTGGATCCCATGAAATGGATATCAGCCATTAGGTGAATATTAGACAATATGTGCTCAGCAGTACTCCGATCTAATAGCCGCCACAGCTGAATCAGTATAATGCTTTCTTTTCACTATGTTATCTCTTTAGTAATATTACATTATTATGGCCAGATCATCAAATGGTAGAAACTGGCAGAGCACTATTGATTTCAGGAGAGCTATACTAACTTGCACCAGCTGAGATTCTGGCCTTCTTAACATAAGTGCATTATAAACTTAAAACCATAGCTAGAATTGTATGGATCAGCTACATGTAGGCAATATACAAAATACCCGAGCAACTTTAAGAGGAACTATATCAAGAAGTACACATGATGAGGCTTCCACTGAAGAACAGACAAAGCAGCTCAGGAATCTGTTGTTTTAAATATAGGGGACATAGTTTGAATGGCTGAATGCTGTTTCAGATTGCTCAAAAAGATTATCCTCAAATAGAAAGACGGATGCAATTCAAAGTCAGAGCCACCTGCAGCAACAAATTACAAAGCAAGGAGCAAGCACCACTGAAGTAGTTCATTCAAACAACTAAAACTATCTGAATACCTTTCAAATACAGACAATAAGCAGCAATTCTGTTGATACAGAACAATTTAAATATAGACATTCAAAAGAAAAGTTACAAATCTTTTTTTTTTCTTAAATAAAGGTGCACACAGTGCCATTTCAGATGTCTCCATTTCCATACTAATTCTGAGTGATTTGGTGGATCCACACAGTTGTGATGCCATTTAGACTGTATAGAGCACTCAGACTCTTGCTGAAATAAATAACATTGTTCAGCTTTCTATGTCCCGGATTCTAGTGCCTTTGCCCAAATTAACACCTGATTTTGCAGGAATTTCTTTGGCGCCCTAAACCGAGGACTTACATACATCAGTACATTAATGCACAAATTCCTATCACTACTGCTGGGGCTTTAAAGTATAAATCAACTTTGTGAGGCTGGTGGATGCATTTCCATGGATTTCTAAAACAAATGATTTGTCACGAAATGTTTCACTCCCATCCTCACCACAGGGTTTGTTAAACAATACTATTTACTGGCTATACATGAGATTGATATTTTGATATCACAATAAGATTGCTGTTTTGAAATTGTGCTATATACCACAAATACCAGTGGTTATTGAAAAGTTCTAAGTATAATTTTGGGCCTACAATCTTGTATCAGTAAAATCAGATTCACATTTTGCTAGATCACAGGAGGATCCTTTCAGCTGTTTGCAACCCCTCTAGTACAAGTAAAAAAGAAGGACACATTTTGTACAACTGTTAACATCACACATGCCTAGTGCATCATGTGCGGCAAGAGGCCAAAAGATGGATCAAAATAGCAAGAGCCAGCCCAGCAGAAGTGTGGCCAGAACCTATCAAGATTTGCTTAAAATTATACATAAAATTGTACTGGGAACATTAAATCCCTCCAGTTTTCTCTTTTAATTCAAACTATACTTTGGAAGCACAGAGCACACATACATATATATATGCACACATATAAAATAAGAACCCCAAAAAGCCCAAAGCCAGGATGAATTATGACCTGTCAGCCTTCCATAGAAAGTCATCAGAGGGATTTGGCACCAATTCATGCCACTTACAAATTCAGCTCCAGAGTTAGTGCTCCTTAGGAACAGTGGATACTGAAGGAACTATACACAGACCACAGCGATATAAGTGAAATACACACAGTGCCAGGAAGGGCAATCTTACCTAACTCTGTGGAAAAAAAAAAAAAAAAAAAGTATATCAATAGTTAACATATATTAAATGCCTAAAAAATACATATAAAATGTAGAAAAACATTTCAAAGTATGTTATCAAATTGAGGAGCAAACTAGTTTGTGGGAACACTGTGTGATTATATGCCTGCATGGAGCTGTGCAATGGTATGGCATATTACATATTCCAAATGTATTACAGTTCATTAAAGACATTAAAGAATGGCACCTTTCTTCTTTACATATTTTTAGGAAACAAGAGCTTTTTCCTCTAAGTGAGATATTTTTTTAAGGAATGTGGTTTTATTTCTATGCATAATGCACCTATAAAAGAATCTCATTAGCAAAACCAACTCCTCACAGAGGCTGTGGTTTGACCTTAGCTGAAGCAAGAATCACCCTTGGGCTCAATGCCATTTGTGCCTTCTTGAAGTCAACTAAAGTCTTCCTACTCTCTCCATCAGATTCAACATATAATACTGTTAACAGGCCCACGCTATTAAAAGATGCCAGGAAAAACAAAATTCAGCTGGTGTACATTAGTTTCAGTGGTACTGAAGAGCACTTGGAGACAAGGCCAAAGACAGCCTAAAGCTGATGAGTATATATGGGTTTAAAACCATGGTCAACATCTGTCTTTCTACACCAGTACTGCTCATATCAAAGCAACCAGCTGCAGGCTGAATAGTCAAGGATCTCATGACTGAAGATACATCTGTGAAGAACTTTCTTAACACAACAGAAAGAATAAGCTTTTTTCAGCTATGAAAAAATGTTTTGTCAGGTAAACATACTAGTTACAGGGCTCCCTAGAATCCATTAGAAGTATAATGAAAAGTATAAAGTAACATTAACATCAAATTTAAGCACGGCATATACTAGTTTGGAGGACTAATCACAGAATAAAGTCCTGTGTTGGACAGAGTGTGTGGACCACTCCACTACTGGAAGAATGGATTGCTTCATTCAGGAACAGAAGCAGAAAAACAAGTGAAAAGTTATGAGTTTTTAAGGTTGTATAATCTGTCTTCTTGCTCCATAAACACTACAAAACCCACAAAATCCCTTCAAACAGATCTATGCAACACAAGTATCCATGTTACTCATGCACAGTAGAAACTGGGAAAATTCATGATGGTATAAACAATGTGCTTATGCAGGCTTACTAACTGTTACACTGCACTTATTTTCAGTTGCAGGTGAGGAAAAATGTATTATTTCTTTCTGCACCCAATCTAAAGAGAGACTGACTTTCTAAATTCCTCTGTAGGAAAATGAGTATGAATAATTTGGTATTATTTTTACAAACTCTGAGAAGACAGTAAATCAAAGCAGAAAAGACTAAACCAAAGTATCCAGAAGATCTGCATATTAGTTTTCAAACACAGAGTGAATATTTTTCTAATATTATTGCAGAGGATGTCATGTTGTAGCTACTTTATATAAATTCTATTACTTGATTGAAACATGATAATTATCCATTTCTCCAGCATGGTATTTATAGGGTCCAACAGTTCTGCAGATGAATTTTTTACCTATTTTATTAAGTACAAAGGCTAATAATTAAAAATTGAAATAAAAGGCAATGAACGTCTATTCAGATAATTAATTCATACTTCCAACATTTTTTCTCAGCTAAATTTTCCTTCTTTGTACTAGTGCATTCTCTGTTACACAGACAGTTCCCCACATACTTAAAACACATATAGCAAGATTTCTATTTTTCACTTGGTCATGATCATATAAGTACTGGGGGGATGCCCTTTTGATCAAATTCTGTAATACACAATGGATGGGGAAAGGGAGTAAGGAAGGAGTATTGTCTCTTTTCTATATGTCCTATTTTAACTTCCATAGCAGAAAATTGTAAAGATGTAGCTCTCTCTGTGACCTCAGAGTTCTCTTCAAGGTACAACATGATAATGTGTTGCACTGAAGGCTGACTAGCTACACTCAACAAGGATTGCATTGAACCATACATGCGTTTTCAAACTCAGTATCCTCCAGACATCGATAAAGGAATGGCACTTCTCCCTAAAACCTTCCTGATGGTGGCTGATTTAAACATGACATGCACTTTTCAACATACGGGGCCAAGATCCTTACTACAACTGTACAGAAGAAGTTAATGTGTGTGAGAAGATGGCAGGATGCAGTGAAGAAGGAGCATCTACCCGTTTTGCCAATAAACATGATATCAGCACAGCAAAATGCACTTCTATGTCCTCTCTCAAAGGAGCTATTACAGACTTCCAGTAATAAACTTCTCATTTGATGCTTAAAGGTTATTTTTTGTATGACAAATAAACGTCTCCCTCCCAGACTGCTATGAATCAAATCATGTAATATACAACCAGGATTGGAGATGACAAAGACCCGTTAGGTCATCTGCAGAGCATTCCTTTGCCAATACAAGATTGCTCCCTGCAGTCTTCTTGTCCCTTCTTCAATTTACTTTGAAGAGTCTCCAGCAATGGAGCTTTCACCTCTTCTTCAGCAAACTCCTCTGGTGTCATAGAGATCTGAATTATAGGAAGGCATTCTTGCCAGCTATACTAACATTTTATAGATGCTAAACCCCACTGAGAATGGCCCATTTAGAAAATGACCCATGGAAGTCAAGAACTGCTCCTAACTATACGCATGCTCCTTCCCCAGCACAGCAGAGAGCCAGCCTTATTTAGGCTCTCCAGCAGACACTGTAATTCAGGTAAGCAATAACTGATGGCTTGGCTGTGAGTTCAGGAGGATTATAGCAAATCTCACTTAGGTTGCACTTCCTCTTGGATGTTTATTATTGCAATTATTATTGTCTTCTCCCCCTGCTTCCCCAATTTTCATCTGTGACCTTTACTTTCAGTTGGCTTGTTTTATGTTGTGCCTTTACCTTGGAATTTCAACTGATTGTTTTAGATGAATTCATACTGGTTTATTTTAGTATCATACCATGTGGGAGTCAAAATGGGGCATGAGGGCCTCTTAAGACCCAGAAAGGCAGCTGACTCCACTTGAAGAAACAAGCAGCCACAGTGAGGTGGGTGAACACATGAGACTCATTTTAAAACAGAGTTTTAAATGGGTTTTTGTTTTCCATCTCAGGAGAAACAGAAAGAATGCCTAGGTGAGACAAGAGAGGCAGCAGATGTGGTCCTGTTACCTTATAAAAAACAGGAAAGGGAAGTGTTACTCTTTCATTTACCCTAAGATAAGAGGTCCATTATGAAATTCTACACCTGTGTCTCTGATACTTGCCAAGGCTGGTGAGGGCTAAGACCAGCTGTACCAACATGCCCTCATCCTTCCAAATGGCCTTGCCTTGACTGACATACAGGTCAGTTGGGATTTGCAGTTTTCTGGTTTGTGTTTTATTTTTTCTTAAAGCAAGGAGCATTAAGGCACAAACACAGATGTCTTTCAAATATACCTAAGAAAGGGTTTGTTAATATTTTTTTCAGGTATGATACTCAACCTCGGTCATTTATTTCTTCCCTTAAGTAAATATACTTCGGCCTTCAAAAGAAGGAGATGAAGTCAACTTGCTGAAATGTTTCTCATTTCCATGCAGCATATACAGCATGATAAGCAGTTAAAACTAAAAGTAATATTTGGTATGTCAACAACATCTCTTTCACTGCCAAATACTTCAAAGTCCAACACAACTAGAAAATTTAAATGGGTTCCAAGATGTAAATATCTTGGGACAAGGTCAAACAAGGTGGCAAATATTTGTGTGTACTACATAATTCCGCCTGATGAAAAATAAACAGGTGTGGATATTTATTTTTTTGTCAATGCATAGTAAAGGGCAAATGTGGAAATCCATCTTACACATAAATATTTCTAGCATTAAAAAAATCAATGTGTCTTTAACCATTATACCAAGGTTCCTTTCCTATTAGCTCAATACCTACTGACTTCTGATCTGGTGTCTTGTCCACCTCCAAGAATGAAGGCAGGCAATGCTATATGCAGTCTTGTATTTCGCAGATTCTGGGAAAGATCCATGACCCATTAAAACCTAAAATAGTAACACCACCCTCGATAGCAGGATGAATATTGGCATGCTTTAAGGGAAACTCCTGTGTTTACCAACATCACAATGGGAGGGGCTGCATTATGACAAAAAAAAAAAAATCTGTTTTTTAACAACATAGCAAAAGTTCTGTATCTAAGATATCTATTGTGCAAGTGGTGGCATCCAGCAAAGAAAAGTGGCCAGTACCTGTTGTGTCACCTATGGTTCAGTTAGTTACTGAGCAGAAATAAAACAAAACTCCTTATTCATAGTCCACTGGTAAACCTATACTGCAACAAATAGGATTCCTGCCAGACGTAGGACAAAGCTGAGCCCCATAATCTTTTGAAGCACAACATCTTCTCCATGATAAATGTTGAATTTAAAAACTGGTGGACAAAATACTAACTGAATTGCTCTGATAGTGCAATAATAATGTTCAATATGCCTGCAGCCATACCATCTCCAGCTATGATCCCACCAGGTCACACAAACTAAGCCAGGTCAGCTTAGGTCAGTGTTTGAATCAAACACCTCCAGAAGAGTGCAAGAGCTGAAGAAGTGTTACTGTGATTCAATTCATAATAGAGATTTTTTTGCTTCAAATCAGGCTACATATTCACAGTAAGCTAACCATATCTGAGTGAACTCTTCTTAAATTAATTATTCTTACTCAAGATACATAACATGGCAAACTTTCTAAAATTGTTATTAAAAATAGATGTTATTATCAAAGGCTGCAGAATCAGATTAGATTGTTCAATTATTAGAGGAACTAATGTACCAGAAAAAAAAACTTATTTTATGAGCTGCCAAATTCTGCTAACTATAGCTGCTGTGTTTACTCCCCTTCAGTTAACCAACTGAAATGAGAATTATTAGAACATTCAACATCAAGGTTTCATGCCAGATCAAACTCAAGTTAGAGTTAATATTCAGGTAGTAAATGAAGTCTGTTCTTCAGTGACAACAGGCTTTCAGTAGCGACCCAGCATCTAAACAGAATGCTAAACAAAACTGGAGACAGTCAAAGATGTCATCTTTATTTTAATCCTCACCTTTACCACTTTATTGGGAAAAATTACACACTCTATGTTATGCTAAGCCTTTCAATCTGTATCAAAGCAGAGACAAAATAGCCCACTGATCAAGTTCTCTAATACGGTTTAAGTGAAAGACAAATCAAAGCTTAGGGGCAGCTTATGGAGCTACTTCCTAATGCCTCTCAGATATTAACAGCCACATAAATCTCTGCTGAGACCTGAACTACCTGCTGGCATGTACCTCTTCCCTGCTCCTGGAAGGCAGCAACTAATAACAGCCATTTGTGGCTGGTAAGAATACTTGCCAAGAGAAAAGAGAGGAGGCATACTAAAGCAGAGAGTTTTTAACCCCTCCAAAAGGCATTCCCAAAACTACCACTTTCCAGCTGAGTCGAGAGGGCCCTCTCTAACCTGTAACAGGAGGAGGGAATGCCAGGTTCAGACGAGCAGCAATGACACTAGCAGCTGCCAGGACAGACGCATGGCACAGTGCGGGTTAGCTCATCTGGTCATACAGCATAGCTTAGGCATAACACAAAATCATGTTTACTAATTGCCAAAGGAAGAAGAGAGGAATTCTCAATGTGGATGCTCCAACATTTCATTTTCAAGCACAGCATACGATCACACATATCAGGGGATACAAATTACAGGATAGTCTGATTTACCCTAGCCTCTTCATAAACCACAATCAAACTTGCCCCCGTAACTGGCCACAGAACTCAACCCAGCTAAGCTAGATGTACCATGTCTGATAATTTAGCAAAACGGGTAATGCAATTGGACACGTGGAAAGCGTTTGACACTGTCCCACATGACATCCTTGTCTCTAAGTTGGAGAGACATCAATTTGATAGGTGGACCACTCA
>JANRGW010151921.1:0-25098 GCA_024733675.1 Psilopsiagon aymara
AGGGATGGAGCATTCACAGCTTCCCTGGGCAACCCATTCCAGTGCCTCACCACCCTTACAGTAAAGAACTTCTTCTTTATATCCAATCTAAACACTACTGATGCTCCTCAGCATATTTCCCTTCTCTGGGAGACTAAAGCTTGATTGGCATCATCTCCCACTTGTCTGCAATGAGTAGGACACACTGAGGTATGTTAACTCCACACATGAAACAGGCTTCTATTTTTCTTGCTACTGTGAGGAAAAGAAGTTAGGTATTCTCAATCAATGGGAAGCAATATATATATGAACAGGAATCAGATACAGAGAGATTAGGAACAAGAAAACCAGCATGCTATTAAGAAAAATTAAGGAAGAAGTACTACCAGACAGTGAAACACATGATAGACACAGACCTCCTCGAAGTCCGCTGTTGCTAATGTTCATAAGAAAAATGGATTTAAAAAACACACAGTCAAAGTGGGCTTTTCCTATTTATGCCAGTAATTTGAGTAGTGATAGAGAGGATGAAAGGGGGTTCCACCACTGACAAAAACTGTTGAGTTCTAACTAAAAAATACATTTTAAATAATCTGAAAAAAATAAAAAAAACCCCCAAAGATTAACAAAGACAGCCTTGGTGTTTTGGGGGGATTGCAGTTAAGTGTGAGTTCTGTATCCCTATAAGTAACTGATGCTTTGAACCTCTGAATATTCTGGCTTTTTTATATTGTGGAGTTTTCCTTTCACGTCCTCCTTTCTCTGTTTGTTTTGACATGAAAAAATCAGGTCATGACAACCCCGGAAGATAAGAATAACTAGAGAACTAATGAAATCATGACATCTTCATAACCATGAGTAAAAGTTAAACAACAGGAAGAGACTTCAAGTTAAACTTTGTAAGTTTTGCATTTTTTAAAAGAAACCTATTTAAATTCCGTGACTAGTTAACATTTGGAAAGATTACAGGCTCTGTTGAAAGTTCAGGAATGGGGCTTGTTTATCCATTTGAATTCTTACAACATCAAGGAGTCCTTAATGCGGATTTGATTTGTCAGATAAGAAAATATGAAACAAACATTCGCTCAAACTCTAGAGTTCTCCTAAAATCTGAGGAGCATTCAGACTCATCCTCCCTGACAAGAAAACAACACCCAAGGTGGCAAGGGTGAACACTTCAAACAGAAAGTTAAAGGAGGTACCCATTTGAAAAAAAGCTTCTGCCAGGTCACCGCCACAGGCAATTGTCAACCCAGTGAAAGTCTCTAGAATGACCAAGTGTAAAGTTAAAAACTCTGTTCACATCATTTACTGAGTTACTGCAAAATTTCTCCCTTCTGAATTTCTTCCTGAAATTATCGTAAAGCTCTGATTAAATATTAAGAAGTGTAACCATTACCTTATTACTGCATTAACAGAGAACAGAATTATCTGGCTTATGCCAGTTGCTTCCTCTAAATTCACCCAGTATTACACTTGCCTTGCTTTTTAGTGAAAATGTTTTCACAGACATGAAATAATTCTCTCTTTTACCTGATGATTCCCTGATATTTGAAATTAAATAAAAAATAAAGGTGAAATTACCTAGATAACACACATAGGAATTAAATACAATATAAAATAAAGCCAAGACAGGAGGCTTAATTATGACCTCTAACTTTTTGTACAACTTTTAAGCACAAAGTCAGAACTGGGGACATTTCCTAGAACAGGTACATATATCCAGCAAGCTCATGGGGCATTTTTTCAAACTTACACAAACTCACACACTGCATGAAAAATGATGTGACAGAGAATTACAGAACAAATTAGCCTGAAAGTAATGCGGCTGAGGAAGTCAGGTATTCTAAACTCCTGCGCAAAACATCTCCAGTTAGAGCAGGGCTTCTATTTCCAAGGATAAAGATTCTGCAACTTCACTGTTCCAACCTTTTCCAATATCTGACCAGTCTTATGGAGAAGAGGGAAAAAGAAAAAAGAAGGAAAAAAGCCCCTGTAAGTGACTAGAATTTCCCATGTTCCAACTTGCACCCATTGCCTCTTGTTCTATTTATTGCAGCTCTAAAAAGAATCTGGCTCCATCTTATCACGTAATTGCAGTTCTTGCCCTCAAATTTAAAAACCATGTCTACTGTTTAAATATATACATCTTTATGTTATCTTGAAATGAAATTCATGTGAGAAAGCAGGGCTACATAATCTCTTCTCCATGTTCACAGCATACAGGACTACTTGTCAGAGGACAATTAGCAAGAGGTTTAATTTGTACCAAGGAAGCTTTAGACGGGATGTTAAAAAGACATTCTAATTATAGGTTTATGAAATCAGTAGAACAGTTGTCTGGTGAAGCTGCAGAGATCCTGGAGATCTCCATCCCTCGAGGTCTTGGAAAACAAGTAAGACAAACTTCTGTCAGGTACAACAGAAACACAGATCTCACCTTGGGGCAGAGCAGAGGACTAGATAATCTTTGCAGTAATTTCTGCCCCTATGTTTTCTATGAAGGTTGAGACTGCCTCTGGTTAATTCAGGTAACTAGCACCCAAGCTTGAGCACATGGGACAAATCATAAAATATTTAATGCTACTGAAATACTCCTCTAAATTACATATTTGATATATCACATTTGTACCTACTTTTGCAAACTTCTGCATTTGACAGAGCTCACCTAACCGAGCTACGCTGAGATGATTAAGAACTCATTCCTAATCAGTTATGAGAGAATGTACTCTTTCCTCCATGCACCGCTACAGGAAGGATACCTGGGTATGATCGGCAGGCAAGTGAATTTGCCTAGACTGTCAAGGCAAAGCCTTCGGCTTGATGAAAACCTCAGACAGGCCAAGCCTGGGACCTAAGGCATTTACTAATACTGAAACTAACCCAAGCACCCACCACCACTGTGATTACTTCCATACTGTAATACAGGTAGGTTAGACCTGTGGCACAAGAACGTGCAACATGGGCATTGGGTGATCTCAAAGCTGTACTAACATGATGCTCTCCAGCATGTCACTTGCTGCAGCAGTGGTGTTAACTTACTTAGTAGCATAAATTTTCTGTGGTTCCACACAATTCGACTGGTACCAATGTCCCAGTTGTAAACGTCTGTTTTAACGGCATTAACTGAAACATACTTCTGCAGGAAGCACTACTGCAATTTTCCTTTTAGAAATAAAGCCCCTGCAGCACTGGAAGTGAGGTTTAACAATACGCTACTGTGTACTGGACACTATATAATACGGATACTTAGAACACCAAAGATGAAGTTCAAAAACTCTTTACATCCACAAAACCATCTGCTTCACAATTACGTCAGTCAAATAGAACATTTACTCAGAAAAGCACTATTTACAGCTGTAGTTAAAAGAAACAGCAGCAAAACAGAATCTGTAAATAGTGGGGTAAAATATATTTCAGTAATGTTTTCCCAAAAGTGGTCAAGTGATGATTGACAAAGTCACCTTGGCACAGAAAGATCAGGCTTCATATTTTCAGAAGGTGACTATTAAAATACCTTTTTCTCCCTCTATGAGCTAAATATTTAATCACAGGGAAAAAATAGGAGGGGTAAAGTACAGAACCAGCAACTAAAGTGCTCAGAAGAGTCAAACAACTACCACAGCACAGCCCGTTTCTCAGCTTAACTCACCCTATGAGATATAATTTACATGTCTGAACTTTGCTGCTAAATCAGACTTAAGAGTTCCCTCACTATTTTGCCCTTGGCCTCCTACTGAGACAACCAATGAATATACAAAATCACAGCATGCAAGTCTGCATGTAAGCCTATCAGAAACATAACTCATTAACTTGGTGCCAGGCAGACACAAAATGGCTTCAACTTTTAGTTACCATCCACCTGAAAGGTCTAGGTAGAAGTACAGTTCAGAGACATGCACATGAATAGAAACCTGCCCAAACCCCATCCATGTAGATACATAGATTTAGACTATTCCTCACAAAGTACACTTTCCATAACAACAAAACCTGTTTTCTTTTTTTCCCCAGCTGACTCAGTGAAAAAACCTCACCTTGCAATACCATGCATTACCCCTTCCCAATGAGACAGCCTCAGTTCTCTCCAGTGTTCAGCTGCATCCTAGTGATCTTTGCACACAACAGCTTATTTTCAACAGTGTGGTATTATCAAAACACAAATGTGTGTTGGAGGATGCAGTGGTAGATTCTCTTCACAAAAAAAAGGGGAGGGGGCAGTAGAAAATACAACTAGATAGTAAAAACTGAGGAGGTAAAGAAAGTAATTTCAGTGCACACAAGATATAAAGTTAAAATGCTAAAAGTACTCATTACTATGCTTATGAAACTGCTCAAGTGAATCAGATTTTTGATCAGCTTAAGAAAGAGAGAAGTAAGCGAGACAGGAAGCTCTCAGTTGAAGAGCCAGCACATTCTAGTAGTATGAAAACCGCACCTTTCTTCTAAAGCCTATACAAACACCAGGTATTATTTCAAAGACACTGTAATGTACACTGTAAGACTTCTGAACACAGGTCAAACACAGTACACTTAAACAAAAAGTTATGGCAAGAAAAGGAAAACCAATCAGATATTTGGAACAAAACTCTAAAGCATTAATATTGGCACCAACTTTCAGTACAGCAGTACAAAAAACACAGGTTCCAAGTAGAAGACTTCACTGCAATGACTTTAGATTTGGTCGGAAAGATTCTGAATTTGGGCTTTTTTATATTAAAAAAAGAAGAGATATTTAGGTTTTGGCAAGAAAGAAACACTTTCCAGGCAACTTAAACCTGCTATGTTCCCTTTGCTCCATCTACATATCCCACTTCTTCCTTGAGACATACCTCCCTTCATACTTCCTTTTAAGTGGTTCCTGGTGTTGATGCCATGTGTCCGTATGCTAAAGACTTGCCTTCCTCAGTCAAAACGTCTTAAATGGGAAAACCTAGTTCTGAATGTTTCATTGATCTAACACTGAAAAATAGCATTGAGAAAAAGGAAAAAAAAGACAGAAAATTTACTTCTCTTATAGTAGAATGTCTTTTGGTTTATCAGATTCCTTTCTGCCCACAAAATCAATAGTCTGTGATTTATGGTAACAGGAAGGAATTCAGTAGCATTTTCCAGAAGCTCAGAACCGACAAATGTTGGCTTGAAGCCACAGAGCTCCTGAACAAGTGCCACGGCATTGTTTCCCACCCCTGTTCAGCATGGAATTGTTCTTGAACCAATAACCCTGTTGGACTAAACCTGGTCTTTCGAGAGGCAACTGCTGTGTTTCTTCACCTTCAGTAAAGTCCAAACAAATGGACCCTAGATACTGAAGATGCACCTACACAGAGATTCTAGGCCATACACCACTTCATACTCTTCGTGCTCAATAAATGCAATAAAGGATAGAAATCTCAAGATTAAATGTGTTAAGAAGCCTGTGGCATCCCCAAATAAACCTGGCCAGCTAGTCAAGGCCCTTTGGGGGAAGTAGCCACGATAGCATCCAAATTAAACTAAAACAACTAGGAAAAAGAAAGCAGCAAAGAAGGCTGTTATCCCCAGCCCCTGTCCATAATTAATGTCCTGTACATAATTATTTACAATACCACCATGTTGTGTTAGGCGACATAGGAGAAATCCCTAAACACTGAGAGGCATGTCCTTTTTTTGCAGTAAAATACTTACAGGACAAGACAAATGTGATTAACATGGATAACACTGGTTAAGAACAGCAGACATGCATAACTATTTCAGCAGAAAGATCTTACAGTGTTTTGGTTGGCAACCAGTGGACCTTCAGGTAGGCAAACGCTGGTTAGATATTTATAAAATAAATAGAAATGGGGCTTTAGAGGAATGCCTGAAACCACAGTTGGATACAAATACTAGCTTCCTTCTTCACCAGTTCACTACAGGTAGAATTAGCACAAGACTCCCACTTCTTCAATGTAAGTAAAGACATCAATTTTGTTTGAAGAATGTGAAGCAGAGATAGGTTTTCTGGCATGGCCATTAGTACCCACTCTGGCACTATGGGCTCTAACCCAGAATATGGCAACCAAGCGCCCCACTGCAGAGCAGGGATACATCCAACATCAGAACACTAGCAAATAGTCACAAGAAGAGACAGCAGGCTTTAGCTCTATTAAATATTAGTAAATAAAAATCATACCTTAAAAAGTGGAGGCAGAGTTGTGTTTTCCTTTTGGTTGCTCTTTAAATTTATGGCTTCTCTCCCTTTGTTTTCAGAACTGAAAAACAAAGATATTTTGTAACGCTGAGGACTTGCATTACTCAAGTCTACCTGAGAGCCAACACAGAATCACTCAATTTAAACACCAGACAACATTAACTTAAAGGGACAGAAGAACTTAACTTGCAAATCACAGCGCATATTCTGTACATATTGCAACTGGAAAAAGCCATGCCCCAAAAAGTCAGTTTTACCTCATATAGGTTTTCAAACGCAAGCATTCAGAAATGGCACACAACTGTTCAGTTATTCCAGCTAACCCAAGCCCTAGCTTACTGTGTATTACTTTCTGCTGCAAATAAAAACCATATTACAGTTCAACCAACCATGAATCACAGCAGCAGTCACTGCCATGGCACTACCTGGTACACGTGGCAGCTAGAATTTACTCCCAGCCATTATACTGAGGATTGTGACTTGAATGTAATGCACTCAGGACAGATGGAAACACCACAAATCACAGCTACCACTGTTCAGTGAAGAGTTATTAAATGGCTTTGCAGTCAAATTCAGAAGAAAATTCAGGAAGGTGACAACAAGTATGCTGTTCTTGCCAAGGAAACATTCCCTATTCCATTCTAAACGTCAGAAATCCAAAGTCCCATCTATCCTTATTGCCAGTTCATCTTGGTCAAAATTTTCTTCAGAACCCATCTTAGGAATGAATGGAACTTTTCTTCCCCTGACTCTGATTCTTAGAAGGATCCTCACGCACAATCCAGCTGAAAACATTCTAATCAAAACCTTTGTGCTTCATCCAACTTAAAAGCACAAATGTGTCAAAGAAAAAGTTAGAGGATGTTAATGACAGACACCAGTTCATGCACTGCATATCAAAAGCTGAAGTAAAATAATTTTGTACTAATATATCATGTGAGAAATGCTCCGGATTGAAGAGAAGTCATAATCATTCACATAAAATCCTCATCTATCTTAGAAACTCAGTTTTGCTAGTGACAAATGAACAAGCCCTTACTTCTGAACTTGCATGAAGAGATGAATTGAAAGCTGTTTAAAACAAAATTAAAACTCAATTATTTGCATTTTGGTGCCTTTCTGCCAAGATTTCGAGCTCAACATGATCCAGCAATGTGCGCTTACAGCCCAAAAAGCCAACTGCATGCTGAGCTGCATCAAAAGGAGTGTGACCAGCAGGTCAAGGGAGGTGACTCTGCCCCTCTGGTCTTGGGAGACCGCAACCTGCAGTACTGCATCCAGCTTTGATCAGAGGGCTGCAGCACCTCTGGTATTAAGACAGGCTGAGAGAGTTGAGGTTGTTCAGCCTGGAGATGAGAAGGCTCTGGGGAGACCTTCTAACAGTCTTCTAATACCTAAAGGGGACCTACAAAAACATCTGGAGAGGGACTTTTTATAAGGGCACATAGTGGTAGGGTAAGAGGGAATGGCTTTTACCTGACAGAGGGCAGACTCCTCTTAGTTATAAGGGCGAAGTTCTTCACTATGAGGGTGGTGAAACACTGAGACAGGTTGCCCAGAGAAGCTGTGGCTGCCCCATCCCTGGCGGTGTTCAAGCCCAGGTTGGACACGGCTTGCAGCAACCTGCTCTAGTGGAAGGTGTCCCTGCCTATGGCAGAGAGGGGGATGCAACTAGGTGATCTATAAGGTCCCTTCCAGCCCAATGGTTCTATCATCTGGAGAAAGGATTTAAACATACTGGAACTCCTACTGCTACTAACTGTTAACCATAGGTAAGCATGTCTCATTAAGACTTCTGAAAATGAAGGTTTTCCTCATTGTGTGGTTTAGGCATCCAAGCTAAATATAAGTTGGTATAAATACAAATACAAAAGCCAGTCTGCCTATATGTTAGTTTCCTTCTCAGCTGCTCAAAGACAGTATTTCCTGAATAAAAATGAGAACAGCACTCTCCTGCAATTAAGTTTTTCAAGACCTTCCAAATCTTTTCAGATACATCAAAAGCAAAGCTCCTTCCTCTCTTTTATAATCATTTTCAAGTTGAAAATCCTGTACTTTCACATCACCCCAGGTAATCTTTCATAATGCATTCATAAACACAAAGATGCTTTTTCAGGGAGAGCATCAGACAGAAAGTCTTGTCTGTTCTTGGCTTCCCTGTAAGACAGGGCAAGCCCTATTAATTTCTTCTGCTGTTAATGTGTTTTATGAAGGAGATATCATAGATACCCACAATCAGTTCTGGACAATCTAGCACACCAATAAAAGAGTTTATCATTACATTCTGGGTTTGGGCTGTTTCAGGGTTTTTTTGTTTGGGGTTTTTTATATATATAAACCCCCCCACTCTTATCTGCACAGCTTTTCCTGATGCTGATACACTTGATATGAACAAGAATTCCCTGTACATAAAAGCAGAATAACGATGTTGATCTCCACCAGACATTCTTCCTGGCTTCAGGAGATCACTCTTTATGGAACTTGTCTGCAGAGTACAAATGAGATCCTTGCTCTCTTTCAGTATTGCCAGCACAGATCACCAGCACCCTTTTATCACTTTGTTTTGCTCATATTCTTCTCTTCATATGTACCCAAAACTTTTCTCACTTTCCTACTCTGTGTTCAGAATATATGCCTGCATTACTTCGAGCTAGCCAGGCTTGGACAGATTGCTGTGAAATTCCATAGCATACATACCAAACCCAAAAGAATGCAATTCAGCAGATAAGCATCTTAAAAATCAACAAGTAATCAAAAAGTATCAAAACTGTACTTTCCAGCATGAAATAAACCTAAACCTGGAAGCAATTCCTCGTACCCTTTCATGGTTTACACTAGCATTTCTACATTCCTTAACCTTTTTGCTTTAGGGCATAGGTCCTCAATGTGCAGATTTTGTCAGCAGAACCAGCTTTAGGAACTTCCATGCCTTCCTCCTCAACTTCAGCTATCTCTTCCCACCCTCAACTCAGCTGAGCAAGGCTCTCAGTCAGGGCCATAGTCTTGCAGAAGAAAATCAAGGGGGGAGCAGAAGTGTCCGTCAGGAAAAAATCAGCCTGTGATCCAGTTTACAGTGCAGTGATTTGTACCAGCACTAATGAAGGGGCAATGAATGCCACTCAACAGGCAGTAACAAGCAAGCACTAACCACTGCAGCTACTTTTTGTGAACCTCTTCTACCCTTAGCTAGTTTTAACAGGATCTTTGAAACAGAATGACTCATACTGAATGAATGAAGTTTACAGTACAAAACCCTGATTTGCTGCAAACAGGCCTTTTGGACTGTTCAGGATAGAATTGTTTTGCTTTTCCCAAAGAGTCAAGATACCTTTAACAGCCTAAACATCACAGACACAGTAACTGACGCCAGGTGTGGTACTTGGACTGGAGAAAAGGCTGTCTGCAGCTCACTGGGCTCAAATGATGCAGCTTATCGCTTCCTACTACCAACCCCCTACAATTTTTAGGGGTTTCCCCCTTATCATCACATCAATAACTTTACTGTCACTACTTGCAAATTTTGGAACACTGTGTAGTATTTTCTCCAGAAGTTCTCTGAGGAGGAAAATAAAGCAATAAAGCTCACAGGCCCACAAACAACCCTGCGCTCCCTGTTAAGAAAATCCCATGGTGGAACTAACGTAATTATGCCACACATATTCCTACAATTCAACATATGACCATATTGTACATGTAAGTCTATTCACAGGCATAGCGAACACAATCTTAAGCTATGACAGTCACAATTAATTCTTGGGAAAAGTGTACGACATTTAATATTTATGCTAAAAATTATCCATTCAATTTCTTTTTATATGCCCATGCTATCCTTTTAATTAATGGTTAAATGTTATACTTTCAAGAATTTTATTCTAAGAGGGTTTATATATTTTTTTTTCCTCTACAGGACAATCTCTGCAACTAAATATTGCTAGAAATGTTAACTTCACAGCTAAACAATATTGCACCACTGAATTCTGATGCCTTTGATAAGAACTGAAAACAATAGATTAGTATTACATACAGGCTTACCATGAACTAAGGATTCCACCCCATGCCCATTTGGGCTACATCTCTATTAAATAAGTTTTGGTTCCACAGAGTTTCATCCTTGGTTTGAGCTTTTCCAGACTGGTGCATTTTAAGAGTGCTTTGCCATGGCAGGTACTCAGCATGCTATCTCCAGTTCAGCACATAGAGAGTTGGGCTTGGGCTTAACCACACAGATTGGTTTACTGCATCAGTTAGTCAGCTCTTGCAGAGCGTTTCAGCACTTGCTAAATTAGGAACATGAAGCTCATGAGTCTTCAGTTCTATGCTTCACAAAGTACTGTTGTTACCTTATATACCCAGGAATAGGGCTCTACTAACCCAAGTTATGAATCAACTTTGCAATTGCTTTTTAGAAGTGAAAGAGATCCTAGAAAGACAGAAAACACCTCTGCTACACCAACTTACTTCCATGGTCTTCTGAAGTATACAGGCAGTCACTTGCAAACTGTCACAACCACCTGTTTAACATACTTAGGCAGATATAACTTTCATTCTATAGATTGGGAAAAAAACCCACAAGTATGGAATTATTAAACAATGCCCAGAGTAACAAAGACAGTGTCAAAATTAAGACTAGGAACCAAGCCTCTCAAATACGTGAATTTGTAATCTACTGCCTTCCTGCTGCTAGACATTCCCTTTTCTCTTCCATATTAGAACATCCAACATGAATGGGTTAATCTTCAAAGGTTGAGAGATCTCCTAGACTGCCATGCCAGCATGCCTAACATGATTAGCTTCACTCCCGTTCTTCTTCTTGACTAAACTCAAGTTAAAAAAGATCCCGCTCCGTATCTTATGCATAAACCTTGTTCTTTGCATGATTGTCTAATGCTTTCTGTTCCTCCGCTGCTGAAATTCTCTTCTGACCTTTGTGTAATACACGGACAGGTGGTGTCTGAATCAGAAGCAGGTTTGTGGCCCAAGTTTTTAATCATTACACTTACACAGGAGGTTAGAGATTCGTATGGGGGAGATGCTATTCTACATTGTTGCTCACACAAAAAGTAGGTGCATGTAAGAAGTGTGTGCCGCAGGTTAGTTAATGTACATCAGTGATCACAGTCAAGAAAAAAGAAAATCAATTGCGCAAATTTAAGTACATCTTGCAAGACCTTTTCCATCGCTGAAACAAGAACAAGACAAACAACCACATCTTCAAAAGGCCCTCACGGCATCTCCGTATGGTGCAAGAAGTCTGCTTCCTCCATCTCCGTTCTTCATAACAATTCCTCGGAACTTGCAAATTAAAAGCCCACCCCCTTCTTCCTTTATTAACCTACCCCACCCATGTTATGCACGCAGCAGATTGTGAACGTGCTGTGTCAGATAAAAAAACCCATGAGCTACAGGCAGCATGTAAGCACAACAAAGCATAAACACACGAGTTTTGGTGAGCCTGACCACACACAGCGCTCCCCAAATTGAAAGAAACCACTGTGACGTTTCAGGTTCCTTTTACAAGCAGAAGGTACAGGGCTGCTAATTGCTGTTTGCAAAGGGGAAGTTAATGGACAGTCTCTTAAGTAAACAGGGACAGTTGGCTAAAGCTCAACTCGAGCCTCACTGCTTGTGATCTCTCCTTCCACTGCCCAGAAGCAAAGCATCTTCCAGTGTGGCAGCTCCAGCATGCGCTTCTCACACAGATGTTACCAGATAGGGAAGTGCTCTACCATTTTGCCATCTCTCTTTCTCTCTTTTCAAGGAAAGATAACTCCCTGAAGTCAAAGCCTTTTGGCTACTGCACTAAGCTATCATCACCTGGTTTTAACTGGTTTTCTCTCCAGATGACCTCAGAATTTAATTAGCCGTTTAATGTGATGACTTGTAATGGTGGGAGAATAAGCAATGCCCAACCTGAAGATGCTCCAGGGGGCCAAGAGGCAAAAAAGCTTCTACACCTGGCTTTAGTGGCATAATGCTAATAAACTAAGCTTAAACTATGCATGTATTTATGTATCCAAGTTCCGTGACATCACTTCTGACATCTCCTTCCTAATATTTTCTAAACACTTTTCTTCAAGGTGATGTGCTTTTTTGTGATTGTTGATACAATTCACTGTCTGCTAGAGTCCTCACTTAAAGCTAAAGTCATTTTCAGGTTTCCTTTCTTGTTAATTTACTTATTTCAGCATTCTGGGCGGCAATGCCAGCTCCTGAGCTCTCATTTTTATCTCTCTCTCGGAACAAAACTAAGGCTCCTCTCTGGGAAGTAACACCTCATTTGATCTTGGTGTCATGACTTATTTCCAATTTTACTTAGTGCCAACACAGCAACACATTCAGCCTTGACCTTCCAGGAGGATATTACAACACAGAGACTGCTAACAAGGATCTCATCACCTAGTACTCAAAATCCATCTGTGCAAGAGCCTCCATGAAGAATGTGACTGAGCAGAAAACCACGAGTCTAATCATACTATCAAATATAGATGTGCATGACCAAAATCTTCATGAAGTTTCAACACATTACAGTCTCAAACCACATGCACAGACCAGTAGTTGTTAGGAAACTTTTATTATACATCTGCAAAGAGCCATAGGTTATCTGGCATTGTTTTCTTCTCTGTTCTGGCTTCCAAGTAGTAATTAAAAAGACAATTGCTAAAACTTCAGACCTTTTGATTAGTATTTTTCTATCCATGCCAGTTACCCTACTTGCCATACAGACCCTTACGATTACGGAAGCTGGCCTCCTGCATAATCTAGACTATGAAATTTTACTAAGGGAGATCCATGACAAGCTTTTAACACCTGACCAGAGGATACAAGCTTTGATTAACAACCATCAAGCAATGGAAAAGGAACATTTGAAAATACAACTTTTTCCACGTAAACTACTACTGAATTCCCTACTTAAAATTAAGCTGACTGGCTTGGTTCATCAAGCCTCATCTCTCAGCTATGGGATCAACCTACATCTATGTGGGGCAGATTACAAAGGCCTCAGGTTCAAATACCCTCTTCAAGTCACAGATCTACTATGACATGAAGCACTTAACTCTCATTTCCCTTCTAGTTATATACCTTGAGGCAGTCATTCCTCAAAACTTAACCCTGTTATTTCAAAACCTTCTCTTAGACAAACTAAATGTGACTGAGCTACTTAAATATTATTGCGCGAGGGTGGTTTTCCAGACATCAAATTGTTCTGGAGCTCTTCTCAGAGCCCTTTTCAGTTCGGCAACATCTTTTCCATAGTAAACCAGAGTACTAGAGTACTCTGGTACTCTGGTAACCAGAGTTCACCCACAGAATACACGTACTTTGTTACTTAAAACATCCGAGAATCACATTTCCTCTCCACGCCACCACTTCGCTCTATGCAAAGCTCATATCCAACTGTCAGCCACACAACTTAGTCTGCTTTTAATATCATCATCTATACAGCAATACTTACTGCTCTAGTCACCTGCAAACTTCACAAGCTCCAGCTTTGTCCTCTTTCAAATTATTTGTGAAAAATAAATTGATTCAGAAATACATCCTTTTAGTTTTCTTCAAATACATAAGAGTAGAAAATTATTTTTCACATCTGGTCTTTTTATATCTCTCTACATGTTAATTATTTAGCCCACTGCAATTACATGTGCAATTACTTCAATTGGAGCATCAACACAAAGTCAGATGCCTTAAGGAGTCTAAAGATACTATTTCAGCAGTTTATCGACTAAAGCTGCAATCTCATCAACAAAACCAGAGATCAACAATTCCCATCTTCCAGTGATGTCAGGACCAACTTGGTGTTTATTAACATCCAAGGTCACCCAGTACCCTTGGTGAACCAACATGCAATCCCTAACCCTTAATTCAACCAAATACAACAGGCTTCAAAGTGAAATACCAATGCCTCACTCTAGATGCTAATATCACATTTGTGAAGCCATTCGCGTACTGTGCAGGGGGGCAGAACTATCAGAACCTCATCTACAAAGACAATTCAGTCCAAGAGTCAAACTTTTAGCATGTATATTGAATGACAGGAGCAAAGGTACATCAATCTAACAGGTTAAATTAACCGAAAACTGTAAAGCTCAGTGGCAACAAGACATGAGGAAATCAACGAAGATTCCTAAAAACTGCCTTCTGCATCAAATGACAGTTAAAATACAATGGTATTTTAACAGAAAATAGTAACAACAGTTCTTTCCTCTGCTCCCTTCCTTCTTTCCCTTCTTCACCCCCCAAGAGAATATTGCCCTTTTTGAAAAGCTTCAAATGAAGATTTTGGCCAACTTCTCAGCAAGATTCCCAAAGCCAAAACTGTTCCTGGGACACCAAATGGTAACAGCAGTGACAAAGTCTGCTCCTCATATCTGGCAAGGCTGTTGGGGCTTTTCTTAAAGCAAGGGGGAATGTTTGCACAGAAAACAGAATCTGAAGTTTCTGGCTCCTACGCCTGTCCCTAAACTTAGGCCACACACATAGGGGAAGAGACAGAGAGACATTAAGATAAATGGAAATCACAAAATCAAGTTAGTGAGTTTGAAATTACAGGGTCAAAGGAAAACAAAGTTGCTATTTTCTTTAAAACAAATAAGGAGGGAAGCGGAAGCAAAGGAATAAAAAGCAGAGAAAGATAAAGGACAAAACAGAGTCAGGAGGAGGTAGGAACTTCAGCAAAAGAATTGTTAACAGTCAGCTGATGAATTTAAGCGTTGGAATAGCACAAGATGTATTACATTCAATTAAACTATCCCACCTGGTTTGATTAGATAGCATTAGGCAAGTTAGTGTTTCAACTGAAACAATACTACCTCTCAGACCTGCTTATGCTGCTTATTCACATACAGTTCTTTGCCAAGCTGGGTCAGCTTCATGTTCTGCGTTAGCAGCACTGTGTTACATGCACTGTGTGAGCTACATGGAGCGTGTTAGTATAAAATGAAGAGATGCTCTTAATCCTCTTTCAAAATGCAACTGAAAATACCAGGGAAAATAAAGACAATGTAAAATTAGAGGTATGCCACATTTTACAATGCAAATTTACAGTTAAAATACACGAACCAAACCACGTCTTTACACTGAACATGTACCTTTAAGTTCAAACACTACAATAAATGAAATCAGCATGATGGCCCATGATCACCTGTGCTGAATAACTTAATCCATTTTACATGTCAGAGAATTGAACAGCCATACAAAGGCTGGAGAAAAGAAACATAAACAGTTTTGAGCAGAGCCTACTTTGATACTGGGCAGTACGATTATATTAGATTATATCAAGGGTTTTCTTCTGGCATCTGTCAAGCATAGCAACCAACATTAATGTAGAACCTGCTCCATATTTGCCAGTCTGATTGCTTAGATAAAGTTTCCAACGTTCTTATGAAATAAATATGTAACTAGCACATAACTTGGTATAATACCAGAAATAGGTTTATAAACAATTTAAGTTTATTAAAGTTAAAATTATTGCATTAATAGATAACAGACAGCCCATCATACAACTGCTACCAGACAGCACATCTGCAGGGCTGGGGATCAACGATGGTACTTACAAACGGCTTGAAAATAGGAGGCATTAAAAAAATACATCCAGGAAAGCTTTAAAGCAGCAGCAGTTGCTGTCCTCCCGAAAAAAAGACCATAACAGAAGCTTAAGAAGAAGCACCCAGGAAATAAAACAAGCAAGAGATACTGGTGTCACCAGTAAAATGCAGCAAGCTCTTCCGGTCAGGCTGGAGCAGAAAACTCTTGGTAGAGGCACACGAGGCTAGTGGTTCAAAACAAGAAAACACTTCTCCGGTTCTCCCATTTTTGCTTTGTGAGCTCACAAGAAATACTTCCTCCTACATTTTTCCCTACACAATGATGCCGACAGGTAAAGCACAGATCCACAGTGTTCATATACTTTAGAACCCAAGACCTCCAAGCTGCTTCAGCAGATATACTGCCTTCAGTGAAATATTTAGCAATTTAAGGAACACTAATATTGAGAAAGCTAAGACGCCTTTTCAAAATACAGCAAGTCATGAAATCATATTAACACAAGACGATTAGAGATTGCGTTTCATGCAGCAAAACTGACATGAGAAAGTGAAATGACTTTCCCTACTCTTCATCAGGGACGGTAGCAACAGCACAAGAAGCGATGGGTTCAAACTGAAACAGGGGAAGTTCAGGTTAGACATAAGGAAGAAATTCTTTACTGTGAGGGTGCTGAGGCACTTGAACAGGTTGCTCAGTAAAGTGTTAATGCCCCATCCCTGGCAGTGTTCAAGGCCAGGCTGGACAGTGCCTTGGGCAACCTGGTCTACTCTGAGGTGCCCCTGCCCACGGCAGGGGGTTGGAACTGGATGATCTTGAGGTCCTTTCTAACCAAAACCATTCCATGATTCTGAAATTCTGTGACTAAGGAAGCCTGCACTCCTGATCTTAAAAGTTTTCAAAAGTGATCCTGTAAAGCTGTTAGAAACTGTAGGAATTATTTTAGAAGTGAAAATCAAAATACCAGAAGAATAGAGGTAATCCCTGGAAAGCCTACGCAACACAGTGCTACTGTCCAGAGGGATAACAGTATATACTGAGTGTGTACATACATATACAATGTATGAAACCCAAAAATGCTTCCAAAAACACTTTTCCATACTTCTAAGAAGTTTCAATGATAAGAAATAGAAACCCCCACAGGACCATGGTCTGAATTTGGTTCTTTTCCACTGGTGAGCCTTTTGTTCACCAGAGAAGACCGAGGAAGTGTCATCTTAGCAAAATTCTCTTTCTTAAAACCATAGACTTGTTTGAGAAATAGGTTTTTATTATCTCTAGCACTTATACCAATAACTGGCAAGCAGACTACACTGTTAACATTTAAAAGGGGGGGGGGGGCAGACTTGCTTTGTTTCTTCCACAGAACACTACTATTATAATTAATACTCTAGTAACATTTCCTTTAGGAAATGTCTCACACATACATGGCCAGCTGCTGGCCTTGCTCCTTCTGATCTCAGTCCCACGAGACATCTAGGTACGCACCTAATTATAATTAAACATGTGGTCCCACAGTAGTGCACAAAACTATTTACCTATTTATTGACAGCCAGCCACTTTGGTAACCTGCTGGATCAAGGCCTTTGCTACTACTTTGAACTATCCTGCAATAAAAACCACAATTGAAATATCCAGGAAGCAAAAAGAAGCAAAACCTCTAAATTAACAAATGAACAGAAAAATTTCATAATGCCTATTGCTTACGGAAATCTCATTTGAATTCTTCTCTGTGTTGGGAACATTCCACTTGCCAGTAGCATAAGCCATCATCCCTGATGCGCACTCAAAAATGAGTTACATTTTAAGAACAAATCCTACTCATGGAGGGTGGGGAGAGGAAGTTTCTTTATTAGAAAGCAGAGACTGATTTTCCCAGCAGACAATGGATTTCTTCAGAAGTGCCAATGGTATCTGAATCAAGACCAGCCAGGAGATAGTAACTTCCAAAGAGCTAAGTTTGGAATGCATTACTCCCCTTTGAAACTGTTCCCAGCACTCCCCAAATGCACAGTTTTTACAACTACAAAAATACATGTTCTTTGTAAACAGGAACAATGACTGGCAGCCCCAGAGGAAGAAAGAGACTCTCTAATCTCTCCTCAGGCAGAATAAACAAAGTTCTTCCATCTCTGAAAGCTTTTAGTTAGAATCTAATGGATGAACAGAACAATAACCCCAGCCAGAAAAAAAACCACCCGAAAGCCCCCTAAACCCAAATAAAAGGATGCTATTCCCTGCTTGATGTCTCTGGTATACTCCAGCGATGCAGAAGAAATACCCAAACAAGCCCAACAAAGACACACTTGCACTGACAGTTATTCGACCAAGCAACCAATAGCACTTGGAGGGAAAAACATAAACCTGAAATGAACCTGCTAAACAATACACAGAATAACTAACAAAATAAATCCACGGTTTAGAGGAGATTTTGGTGGTAGCTCTGAGGTAAAGAGATGAGTGAAAAGTGTTACACCTCCTTGGCAGCTTCTAGCATGACCTGAAAGGTCACATTTATTTGCAACACAACTACTCAGCCACCGAAGCTGCCTATTTCTGAAGGAAACAGCAGTGGATTGACTTACACTGTAAAAGCTCTATTTTCATCCAGATGGACTAAAGAAACATACATTTAAAAAAAAAAAAACAACAAACAAACCCAAAACCAAACAGACTCCCATTAGAATAGTGAAAATTAAATGTGATCTTTTTCACCCTGGGGATTTAGACTACTCCAAGACAAGCACTGTGGTAACAAATAATCAATTCTGCATTATTGAAAGCAGCAAATAACCAAGTGGAGCATAATGACTGACTTTGATGGAAGTTAACAACAAAGAAGTGCACCTAAGCCATTGTTCAAAGCAGCCCCAACTCTCATGAACACACTTACGCTCACATGCATAATCTCAGTGGGAGATGCGTCACATTTGTCTATACTTGACGTGAAAGCCAAGTAAGCTGTTAACGCATGTGGTGTGCTTTTTTTGCTGCTATGAAACTTACAACTAATCTGCACGGGTTATTTTTTCCACAAGCAAGCAAGCCTACAGCAATTCTCATGTTCATCAGAGCTACAAATTGCTCTAGGGGTAAGTTATTAACATAAGCTCTTCATCAAATGAGGTTCTCAGAGGAGTCTAAGACAGTGATTAACAAACACTGTAATTCCCCCCATCCCCTTTCTCTCATTTTAAACCAGGGCCCCAGTAGGTTTGGGTTTTGTCTCTTTTTAAGCTAAATGAACTCAGTGCCTGGAGGAATGGGTGAGAGCTCCCTACCCTGCCAAGCTGAGGGGCAGCTGTAGGGTTGGGGGCTTCCATCCACTTGCTGTTGCCTAACTTGTGGGAGCAAATGGAGAATGACTTTGGGACATACACAGGCTCATGTTTGCATGTTCTTAAAATTTAGGAAACCGATGAGTTCTGCACAGGCACTAAGCATGATGTGTGTCTCCACAGGTCAATGCAGGTACACTGGGAGTGTATTCCACCCTGTATAATACACTGCTCCCTTACCACCCTTTTCACTTGTGCCTTCTGCTTTTCTGAGACTTAATGGTAAGTTAAGAATCTCCATACATCAGCTTCTTTCTATATATTCCAAATTTGATCTTGTTCCAAGGTATGTCATATCAATAATGTGAATGGGAAATAAACCATCCTGGTATATTACACATTTCTTGCAACACTTCACAGAAGATGTATTCAAGATCTTGCCCCATACACTCCACACCGTAACAATAAACAGAGAGCAGCCTTGGTTCCCCCTCACTTTGTTCGGAGATCCATTTTTCTACACTGCCAAGCTCACTAAATAAACATGACAAGCAAACCTGCGGCACTCATCCCAACCCAGCGCTGTTTAATGTATGCAATTACACTAATCTGTGAAGAAGGCTGCCAGTGGAAACCAAATACTAGAACGTCAGCATTCCTGACTAACGTGCCACGCTGCAACCCAGCACAACAAAAAAAAACTCCTTAACATACCAAATGAAACTCCTCACAGAGGGAGGGTTTTTGCTTGCTTCCATTCCAGAAATGAAACCACCTCCAGTTAACTGCACAAGGAGTTCAAGAACAAGGCCAAGAGGCACAAGCCTCTTTGGGTCCCAAGCTGGACTATCCCAGCTTCCTAATAAAGGAAAGGCTCCCGTTTGCAGGAAATGAAACTGTGATTTAGATAGAGATAATAGACTCCAGGTCCAAGTTAAGCAGAGCAGGTCTACTGTGAGCACTATCTACAGATAGGCTGTTCAGTGCACAAACCACTGCACTAGCATCACTCTTCTTCTCACCAAGGCGACCACTAAGGTTGTTTATTCCAAACCACAGCTGCAGGGAGGTAGAAGGAGGGCTTCAATGAAACCTCTCTTACTGCCCCTTCAGGTCCTCAGCCACATCTAAGCCTTTTCCTTCTCCCCTATCTTAACCACCCCACCAGACACAACAGGCACGCTACGCTCAGAGCTGTCAAGATGTCCTTGATTCAGCAGCCTTGTTCCTAACTTTATCTTTCCCCAGGAAATCAGAAGCAATGCTTCATGCTCAGGAACGGAGATTGAATCCTTGGGGATGTACTGGTCAAACACTTAAAGTAAAAGAAAACCTCTAAAGTTGAAAGTCCTCGTAGTGCACTTAAGAGACCATTTAGGATGGGCAGCACAAGTCAGCAATAAACTTTGATCTTTTTCACGATTGCCAAAACCACACATAGCAAGATCCTAAAAGTTTCTCACTGAAACAGCTACTGTGATACCAACTATCTATGCGATTAAACTGCACTTCTCTGCCGGTTCAAACACAAAGGTATGCAGGCTCCAGAACGACTCAAAGATTAAAACCAACATGCTAAAAGCAAAAATAAATACTACACCTGAGGAAATCAGGCCTAGCCAGCTGGCAACTTTTCACCACAAAACCAGCCTAATTAACCAGGGCCAACAATAAGGCTGCATACGAAGCAGAAGGAAACTTGAGCGGTACTTCTTTCCTATGCACATGTAGGAATCAGCCACCATAAAAACAAAAAGGAGAAAGAAAAAAGGAAGAGGAATAAGCACACAAGTTTCCAAACCTTTTCATCTTGCAAAGTCTCCTTGCACTAAGAATAGTTCTTAAATCCCAGTTTTCCATAATCGACAGATTTCGCACTGAAGCTTACACGCATCAGCAGTATTTATACTGCGTTAAACTCTGATTTACACCAGTCCAAAAGGAAAACAACCAACCCCTTTAACCGCTCACGGACCTGCTCCCGGCGCCCAAGGAAGGGACACAGCCCCACCGCCGACACCCGCTCCCCGGGCACGTCCCCAGCCCCGCAGTCCCCCTCCCGCTCCGAACGCGCGTTTCAAGCGGGGCTCCGCGGTCCACCGGTGCTCGCCCCGCGCCGTGCCAAAGTTGGGTTAAATTAAAACCACGGCGGGCTCGGGCGCTGCCAGCAGCGATGGCAACACCCGCACATGCACCCCCGGTTCCAAACTCCGTGCGACAAGCCACCGCCCCGCCCGGGGCCGAGCCTGCTCTCCTCCCGGAGCCAGGCCCGCGCCTGCCCCCTGACCGGCAGAGCCACCCCACGACATCGCACCGCCGGGGCCGCAACCCCGGGACGCCCGGGGAGCTCCGCGTCCCCGCCCGCAGCGAACGCACACCCGCTTCGAAACGAAACCCTCCCTCACCCGCTGGTGTCGCAACATCCACCGGGGGGAAGGCGCAGCCGGCTCGGTGCCGCGTCCCTCGCCCCACGGCTGGGGGCAAGTAGGACGGGGCAGAGGACGGCAGCGGACACCCCACCGGCCCTATCGGGTCCTGATTCTCACGTACCTGTTCCCACCCGTCGCCGCCGTCGCCTCGCCGGGTGAGCTCCTGGTGAAGAAGCGGGAAAAGGTACTGTGCCAGGAGGAACCGGCCCGCCGCCGGCTGCCCCCGCCGGACATCGTCGCCGGGACCTGAGGCGGACGGGACGCGAAGCGACTTCAGCGGTCGCCCGGCACCGACTTTCGCGGCGGCGGGAGAGCAGCAGCGGCGAACCTCTCCCTCCTCCCCCTCTGGCAGGGGCGGAACCGCCGCTCCGCCCGCCCCTTTTCACCGCGGAGGGCGGAAAGACCGAGAGTTAAGCGGGGAGGCGGCGCTCTGTGCGGTGCGGTTGGGGCGGGGGAAGGTGTTTCCCCGCTGCCGGCGCTCCGGGGCGGGCTCCGCGGGCCGCAGACGCGTGGGGAAGCAGCTCCCGCCCAGCCAGAGCACGGGCAGGGCAGGGGGAAGTAGCGCAGCACGCAGCCTGCCGCCACCAACCGAGGAGCGGGGGGTGGCTGTGTTTGTAAGTTAATGCGGCGTAATTAGCGTGAGCAGAGAGGAAAGATCAGAAGGGAAAATTAACTCTGTAATAAAGAGAACAGACAGCGTTTAGATGTCACGCTCCCGCCTGGCTGCACACACCGGCGCTACCCTGTCCCAGCTCTGAGATAGCACTCGTTTGGCGCTGCGAAGTCAGTAATGGACTTCACCCTGTCCTGGTCCAGCTGCCGCACACACACGCACCCGCATGGTAAAACAGTTCAATCGAGTACAAGTGCACAGTTCCACAGGCTTAGGCTCTCAGTGACTGTTTATTACTTTTAATTCTTCTTTGCCACCTACATCTTCCCTGCCTATTGCTTAAGTAGGGTCTAATCCCTAAGATGTAGCAAA
Source organism: Psilopsiagon aymara (assembly GCA_024733675.1). Taxonomy (NCBI): domain Eukaryota; kingdom Metazoa; phylum Chordata; class Aves; order Psittaciformes; family Psittacidae; genus Psilopsiagon; species Psilopsiagon aymara. The sequence goes on from JANRGW010151921.1 coordinate 22,384, forward strand.
CCTGAATATAATAATTAGCATTTATAAAGTGTCCGGTATCTTCAAAGGATGTAAGCGTTAATTAATCCTCGTAACCACCTCAGGATGAAGTTAAGTATATTATGGTGAGTGGTTTGCACACAGAGGCAGTCAAAACACCTAGCTGCCTCCAAAATCTGTCCACACTCTACCAGCAAGGCGCCTGGAGGGGCACCACAGTGCAGCACGAAGAATTACCAGGGCTGCACTTGTCCAAGAACAAAGAGCTAACCTAATCAGAAATGCTAATCCCAAACAGTAACATTTTGTGCTCAAATCTGTTTCTCCTTTCTTCACTGCATCTAAAAGCAGAAAAGACATAAATGTACTAAATGCCAGTTCTAGTGGAGGCACATAATTCTAATAATAGTAGAACTGTATCGATATAAAAGATGAACATGACCCACGCTGGATAATCCCTTCTTTTTCCATACCCTGGAGTAATTAAGTACCACATGACTGAAGACTAAATAATTTTGACACATGTAAAATAACAAAAGGGGAACCACCAGCAGAGCTGCCAGCAGAAACTCAGTTTTAGCCACCTACACCTTCCACGAAGGGAGACAAATCAGGCTTTCACCCCAAGATGCAGTATCTACCATGTGACAGGTGGCCTCGCATATTAACACAGCTGTCAGCATAAACAGCAGCACCAACACATGCAAACCAAAACAGATGGGGGGAAAAAGGTTCCTTTCTGCCTCAGATTAAGACTACTCACATGTGGCCCATGCGAGGTAATGTGGCATTGCCAAAGGCAATGAGAAACCATTAAAACACAATTGTACTGAGATACAATGATACAGAAGAGGAAAATGTCAAGCCAAGGCTCCCACTACATTTTTTTTTTCCCTGTAGTCACTCTACGCAGCATTCAATTTGAATCAGGATCTCGAATAGGAGAGGGGAAGGTGCTGCGCTTATTCACATCCACTGATTTTCTACTGCAATTCAGATTATAATGGTTGTGCACAAGGGAAGCCTCCCCCTTCTCATTGCTGCTTTAGAGTGAGCAGATGGTGAAATTTTAATTGTGCTTTATGAATTTCCTCCTTTTTATGGGTCCTTAAAGTCTTGAGTCAAATCTTTGGTTTGGATACCAAACAGGAAAGCAAGTTTCCATTGTACTGGCATATGAAGAGCCCTCACATCCACTTTTAGAACTTTTCTGATACATCAAAGTCATAACTAGGGGAAAAATACAGTCTTAGAAACCACCAAACCAAACATTGTCCCCACAAGCACATTTTAGCACAACTATTAAATGAAAAAACATTCTCAAGCTTTTTGCATTGTTGGATCGCTATGACAAGAAATGGTCTCATGTTCTGAGGCACAACCCTGCCAAGCAAAAGCATAGTTCAGTTTTCTGTTTCACACACATCTAATGCATTGATCTATAAAATGATTTTGTATGTCTTGGCTACTTTTTAATAGGCAGTCCCATTCCCCAGGCACTTATAGAACATGTCTACAGCTAGATGTGGCACAAGCAGTACTTTAATAGCAGATGGTCCTTTATCTATCCTTTTCCTGCCCAGTGTATAATACAATACAGCAAAGTTTCTAATAGGTGGCACAAAACCATGAGTTAATCAATGCACATAATGGAGCCATCACATGTAGTATTTTCTAGCCATTCTCCATCAACATTAGTTGTCCAGATGTTGGAACAAAGACTGATGGCTTTAAAATCTCTAATCTATGCTTATTCGAAAATGAAGGCGAACAACAGATTTGGGTCTTGGATATGTTATTACACAGATGAAGCAGGTTAGCAAGGATTTCTAGGATATATTTTCTATCTCGCCATGACCTTCTGCTATAAAGCACGCACTGCGCAGCTTCCAGCAACCCTCATCCTTGTGCTGTGAACACACAGTTCCTCCATTTGATTTATTGAAAATGGCTTAAAAAAAAAAGAGAGAGCCACAGGGTCAGCTGCTATTGTTCAGATGCCTTCGTGTCTGGGGAAGACAGCTGGAAATGACTCATGGTGTTAACTGCAGTTATTGAGAGCTGTTACTGTTTTCTTTAGAATTTGGGGTCACATTTATACACTGTGCCACCTATGGCCAAAGTTCAATGTAGTAATTACAGAAAAAAACCCAAAACAAAACTCCCTTTAAATCAATTTTTTAGAAGGCCTCTTCCATTTGTTTTCCACACTGTAATTTGTGGCATTTATATTTATAACTAGTAGCAGAAGTGCTATGGAAAAGTAATTGTACAGAACAAAATAAAAGATGACCAATGTACCTACAGCGCCTCTTCTTAAAATAGACTTTCACTGCACCTGGGCATGGAACAAAAAGCATTCAGAAGCCTCATACTATAGTGGTATGTATACCCCTAACTACTCTTGATGCGGACCGAAGTCCTTTCTCTGTTAATTCCAATAGAACTGGTAACTCTCAGCTGATTAGCACAGCTTGTCTGGAAGGCTTCCAAACAATTTTTGACAGCACCTCTTGTCAATTGCACTCTAAATCTAAAGATGAAACTCACTTGTGCTCTTACCAATGCTAATCAATGCAAAACACCCTACTCTAACTAGAGCTCAAGAAAATTTGCAGTTCATATAACAAGGTCTCTGCAAAACATCCTATACCGGGTAGTGCTTCCTTGCTAAGCCAAACTCTCTATTCACCACCATCCTTACTAGCAAAATTATGGTCTAAGTGCTTCAATAAG